>WNWK01054557.1:0-11527 GCA_009830355.1 Cherax destructor
AATGATTTTCAAAAAACTTAAAATTAAAAGTCAAATATTAATTAAAAAATAATTTTAACATTTATCTAATTTTTAATTTAATAAATTTTAAAATATTAATATTTATAAAAAATTATTATTAATTTTTAAATATTTAAAATATTTAAAAATTAATTATAAAATTAAAATTTATTTTTTAATTTTTTAGATTTAAAGATTTCAAGATTTTAAAAAAAATTTTTTTTTTAAATAAAATATACTATAAATTCTAAAAAATTAAAATTTGTAATTTTCCCTAAATTAATTCAAAAGAAATTATTAAAATGTATTCATTTTAATATTAGTTTTAAAATTAAACTTAAAATAAATATATAAAAATATTTTAAATTTTTTAAAATTTAATATTTTAAAATAATTAAAATTTTAATTATTTTATTTTTTAATGATTTTAAAAATATGAAATATTTAAAAATATTAATTAAGTTTTTATAAAATTTAATTTTAAAATTTTAAAATTTTTATAAAAATCTTAATAATTCTAAATAAAAAAAATTTTTAAATTCCTAAATTTAAATTAAAATTATATTTAAATGAAAATCTATATTTACTGAAATTGATTTTCAAAAATATACTTAAAATAATAATAAAAGATTTTAAAATTTTTAATTAATTTTAAATTTTGTTATATATTATATCTATAAAAAAATTTTAAATTTTATATTTTTAAATATTAAAAATTTAAATAAAAAAATAAAATCATTTGATTTTATTTTTTAAGTTCAAGTTTTTAAAATATTTTTAGTAAAATATATTAACAAAAAAAAAAATTTACTTTTCCCTAAATTTATTGTAATTTTTTAAAATAAAATCTAATTTATAAATATTTAGAAACTAACTAAAATAAAAAAATAGTTATTTTTTGACTTATTTATTTTTCAAAAATAATTTTAAAATATAATTTATGATTTTAAAAATATAAATATTTATAAATATTTTGATTTTAAAATTTAAATTTAATATTTAAAATTTTTATATTTTTTTAATTTATTAATAACAAAAATAATCAATTGATAGATTTTTATTATATTTAAATAAAATATTATAATAAGATAAATTTTAATTTTATTAATTTATTTTCAAAATAATTAATTTTAAATTTTATAAAATATAATTAAAATAAATTTTTTTTCATAATTTTAGGTAAAATTTCTAAAAATTTAAACAAATTAAAATCATTAATTGAATTTTATAAATTATCAATATTAAAGATTAAAATAAGTTTAAATATATAAAATAATTAAATTTAAATATTTTGATTTTAATTGATTTAAAATTTTAAATTTAATTCAAAATATAATTTATTAAATTTAAAAAACTATAAATGATTTGATTAATTAAACTAAAATATAAAAATATTTGAATTTAGCTTAGTTATATTCAAATATGATTCTAATTTATTAATTTTAATTTAAATTAAATATTTATAAATGTTAAACATTATCATTACAAGCATAAGATCAACTTTTATAATTCTATTAAATAAGAAAATCTAAATTTTTATTTTCATAATTTAATAAGAAATATTAAAATTAAATCTAAATTTTATTTGCAAACATCAAACTCTAAAATATTAAAAATACCATGAGCTTAAGTTCATATTTGAAAATTTAATTATGATTTTTAATTAAATATATTTAATAATAAAACGTCAAATATATAATCGTTCATTTCGCTTTAATGTTTCATATTTCGAAAATATTGAAATATTCTATAAATATTATTTTATGATTTTATATTTTTAAAAATATTAAAATATAAATTTAAATTATAACTATTATTCATTTGAATTAGCATTCAAGTTTAAATATTTTATAAATATCATAATCAAAAGAAATCAAAAATTTTTTACTTATAATTTCAATTGGAATTTATTAAGTAAATATTTTAGTAAATGGTTTTGAAAACATCAACTTAAACGTCGAAATATAATAAACGATTTTGACATTTTCTGCTTAATTTCATATTTTAAAATAATAAAATATTCATAAATATATTATATTTAATGGATTTAAAAATATTAAATAATATAATTTCAAAATCTATAACATTATTCATTTTGACATAGATTTTCAAGGATTTCTGAATTTTAGATAAAATATACGAGCTAAGAATGTCTTCATAATTTAGTAATTATTATGTAAAATATATTTTTAAAAATGAGTTTTGAAACATAACTAAAAGTCAAATAAATTGCACATTCGCTTTAATGTTCTATTAAATAAATGAGTTTTGCCAGAAAAGCACTCAAACCCCTCTAAAACGTCGAAATATGCAATAAAATACGATTTTAGCACATTTTTCTGAGCTTTTAATGTTTCATGTATTTTCGAAAATAATATGAAATATTCTATAAAAATATTGATTTTTATAGATTTTTAATGGGATTTTTTAAAAAAATGTAAATAATTATAAATATTCAAAATGCTATAAAACTTATTTTATTGCATTTTTGACGATTCAAGGCATTTTCAAGGATTTTCTGAAAAACTATTTTTAGATAAAATATACCTATGAGTAAGCTTCTAAAGAAAATCATAAAATTTTGCTTACTTTTCCATAAATTTCAATTGCAGAGAAATTCTATTTAAAAGTGTGAAAATCTAAGTATTTTAGCTAAAAATGAGTTTGCCAGAAAAGCACTCAAACCGCTCTAAAACGTCGAAATATGCAATAAAATGATTTTAGCAATTTTCTGAGCTTTTAATGTTTCATGTATTTTCGAAAATAATATGAAATATTCTATAAAAATATTGATTTTATAGATTTTAATGGATTTTAAAAATTAAATAATTATAAATATTCAAAATGCTATAAAACTTGATTTATTGCATTTTGACGATTAAGGCATTTCAAGGATTTTCTGAAAATATTTTTAGATAAAATATACCTATAGTAAGCTTCTAAAAGAAAATCATAAAATTTTGCTTACTTTTATTAGAATTTCATTAAAATTGAAATCTAGTATTTTAGCTAAAATGAGTTTTGCCAGAAACACTCAAACCGCTCTAAACGTCAAATATGCAATAAATACGATTTTAGCACATTTTCTGACTTTTAATGTTTCATGTATTTTCGAAAATAATATGAAATATTCTATAAAATATTGATTTTATAGATTTTAATGATTTTAAAATATGTAAATAATTATAAATATTAAAATGCTATAAAACTTATTTTTCATTTTGACGATTAAGGCATTTCAAGTTTTCTGAAACTATTTTTAGATAAAATATACCTATAGTAACTCTAAGAAAATCATAAAATTTTGTACTTTCATAAATTTCAATTGCAGTAAATTCTATTTAAAAGTGTGAAAATCTAAGTATTTTAGCTAAAAATGAGTTTGAACTCAAACCCTCTAAAATCGAATATGCAATAAATCGATTTACCATTTTCTGAGCTTTTAATGTTCATGTATTTTAAAATAGAATATTCTATAAAATATTGATTTTATAGTTTAATGGATTTTTAAATATTAAATAATTATAATATTAAAATGTATAAAACTTTTTATTGCATTTTGACGATTAAGGCATTTCAGATTTTCTGAAAACTATTTTTGATAAAATATACATATAAGCCAGAAAATCATAAATTTACTTTTCCATAAATTTCAATTGGAAATTCTATTTAAAAGTGTGAAATCTAAGTATTTAGCTAAAGAGTTTGGGGGGGGGGGGGGGGGGGGGGGGGGGGGGGGGGGGGGGGGGGGGGGGGGGGGGGGGGGGGGGGGGGGGGGGGGGGAGGATTTTCTGAAAAACTATTTTTAGATAAAATATACCTATGAGTAAGCTTCTAAAGAAAATCATAAAATTTTGCTTACTTTTCCATAAATTTCAATTGCAGTGAAATTCTATTTAAAAGTGTGAAAATCTAAGTATTTTAGCTAAAAATGAGTTTTGCACAGAAAAGCACTCAAACCGTCTAAAACGTCGAAATATGCAATAAAATACGATTTTAGCACATTTTCTAGCTTTTTAATGTTTCATGTATTTTTCGAAAATAATGAAATATTCTATAAAATATTGATTTTATAGATTTTTAATGGGATTTTTAAAAAATGTAAATAAATTATAAATATTCAAAATGCTATAAACTTTTTTTGCATTTTTACATAAGCATTTCAGGTTTTCTGAAAACTATTTTTAGATAAAATATACCTATGAGTAAGCTTCCTAAAGAAATCATAAAATTTTGCTTACTTTTCCCATAATTCAATTGCAGTGAATTCTATTTAAAAGTGTGAAAATCTAAGTATTTTTTTTTTTTTTTTTTTTTTTTTTTTTTTTTTTTTTTTTTTTTTTTTTTTTTTTTTTTTTTTTTTTTTTTTTTTTTTTTTTTTTTTTTTTTTTTTTTTTTTTTTTTTTTCAATTGCAGAAATTCTGTTTAAAAGTTGAAATCTAAGTATTTAGCTAAAATGAGTTTGAGAAAAGCACTCAAACCCTCTAAAACGTCGAAATATGCAATAAAATACGATTTTAGCACATTTTCTGAGCTTTTTAATGTTTCATGTATTTTCGAAAATAATATGAAATATTCTATAAAAATATTGATTTTATAGATTTTTAATGGGATTTTTAAAATATGTAAATAATTATAAATATTAAAAATGCTATAAAACTTATTTTATTGCATTTTTGAATTCAAGGCATTTTCAAGGTTTTCTGAAAAACTATTTTTTAGATAAAATATACCTATAAGTAAGCTTCCCAAAAGAAAATCATAAAATTTGCTTACTTTTCCATAAATTTCAATTGCATAGAAATTCTATTTAAAAGTGTGAAAATCTAAGTATTTTAGCTAAAAATGAGTTTTGCCAGAAAGCACTCAAACCGCTCTAAACGTCAAATATGCAATAAATACGATTTTAGCACATTTTCTGAGCTTTTAATGTTTCATGTATTTTTCGAAAATAATATGAAATATTCTATAAAAATATTGATTTTTATAGATTTTTAATGGGATTTTTAAAAATATGTAAATAATTATAAATATTCAAAATGCTATAAAACTTGATTTTATTGCATTTTTGATATTAAAGCATTTCAAGGATTTTCTGAAAACTATTTTTAGATAAAATATACCTATGAGTAAACTTCCTAAAGAAAATCATAAATTTTGCTTACTTTTCCATAAATTTCAATTGCAGTGAAATTCTATTTAAAAGTGTGAAAATCTAAGTATTTTAGCTAAAAATGAGTTTTGCCAGAAAGCACTCAAACCTCTAAAACGTCGAAATATGCAATAAAATACGATTTTAGCACATTTTCTGAGCTTTTAATGTTTCATGTATTTTTCGAAAATAATTGAAATATTCTATAAAAATATTGATTTTTATAGATTTTTAATGGGATTTTTAAAAATATGTAAATAATTATAAATATTCAAAATGCTATAAAACTTGATTTTATTGCATTTTTGACGATTAAGGCATTTTCAAGTTTTCTGAAAAACTATTTTTAGATAAAATATACCTATGAGTAAGACTTCCTAAAGAAAATCATAAAATTTGCTTACTTTTCCATAAATTTCAATTGCAGTGAGAATTCTATTTAAAAGTGTGAAAATCTAAGTATTTTAGCTAAAATGAGTTTTCAGAAAAGCACTCAAACGCTCTAAAACGTCGAAATATGCAATAAAATACGATTTTAGCATTTTCTTGAGCTTTTTAATGTTTCATGTATTTTCGAAAATAATATGAAATATTCTATAAAAATATTGATTTTATAGATTTTAATGGATTTTTAAAAATATGTAAATAATTATAAATATTCAAAAATGCTATAAAACTTGATTTTATTGCATTTTTGACGATTAAGGCATTTTCAAGATTTTCTGAAAAACTATTTTTTAGATAAAATATACCTATAGTAACTTCTAAGAAAATCATAAAATTTTGCTACTTTTCCCATAAATTTCAATTGCAGTGAAATTCATATTTAAAGTGTGAAAATCTAAGTATTTTAGCTGAAAATGAGTTTGCCGAAAAGCACTCAAACCGCTCTAAAATCAAATATGCAATAAAATACGATTTTACATTTTCTGAGCTTTTAATGTTTCATGTATTTTCGAAAATATGAAATATTCTATAAAAATATTGATTTTTATAGATTTTTAATGGGATTTTTAAAAATATGTAAATAATTAATAAATATTCAAAATGCTATAAAACTTATTTTATTGCATTTTTGACGATTAAGGCATTTTCAAGGATTTTCTGAAAAACTATTTTTAGATAAAATATACCTATAGTAAGCTTCCTAAAGAAAATCATAAAATTTTGCTTACTTTTCCCATAAATTTCAATTGCAGTAGAAATTCTATTTAAAAGTGTGAAAATCTAAGTATTTTAGCTGAAAAATGAGTTTTGCAGAAAGCACTCAAACGCTCTAAAACGTCGAAATATGCAATAAAATACGATTTTAGCACATTTTTCTGAGCTTTTTAATGTTTCATGTATTTTCGAAAATAATATGAAATATTCTATAAAAATATTGATTTTTATAGATTTTTAATGGGATTTTTTAAAAATATGTAAATAATTATAAATATTAAAAATGCTATAAAACTTATTTTATTGCATTTTTGACGATTTAAGGCATTTTCAAGGATTTTCTGAAAAACTATTTTTAGATAAAATATACCTATAGTAAGCTTCTAAAAGAAAATCATAAAATTTTGCTTACTTTTCCCATAAATTTCAATTGCAGTGAAATTCTATTTAAAGTGTGAAAATCTAAGTATTTTAGCTGAAAAATGAGTTTTGCCAGAAAAGCACTCAAAACGCTCTAAACGTCGAAATATGCAATAAAATACGATTTTGCACATTTTTCTGAGCTTTTAATGTTTCATGCATTTTTCGAAAATAATATGAAATATTCTATAAAAATATTGATTTTTATAGATTTTTAATGGGATTTTTTAAAAATATGTAAATAATTAATAAATATTCAAAAATGCTATAAAACTTATTTTATTGCATTTTTGACGATTAAGGATTTTCAAGGATTTTCTGAAAAACTATTTTTAGATAAAATATACCTATGAGTAAGCTTCCTAAAGAAAATCATAAAATTTTGCTTACTTTTCCCATAAATTTCAATTGCAGGAGAAATTCTATTTAAAAGTGTGAAAATCTAAGTATTTTAGCTAAAAATGAGTTTTGCCAGAAAAGCACTCAAAACCTCTAAACGTCGAAATATGCAATAAAATACGATTTTAGCACATTTTTCTGAGCTTTTTAATGTTTCATGTATTTTTCGAAAATAATATGAAATATTCTATAAAAATATTGATTTTTATAGATTTTAATGGGATTTTTAAAAATATGTAAATAATTATAAATATTCAAAAATGCTATAAAACTTGATTTTATTGCATTTTTGACATTAAGGCATTTCAAGGATTTTCTGAAAACTATTTTTAGATAAAATATACCTATAAGTAAGCTTCCTAAAGAAATCATAAAATTTTGCTTACTTTTCCCATAAATTTCAATTGCAGTAGAAATTCTATTTAAAAGTGTGAAAATCTAAGTATTTTAGCTAAAAATGAGTTTTGCCAGAAAACACTCAAACGCTCTAAAACGTCGAAATATGCAATAAAATACGATTTTAGCACATTTTTCTGAGCTTTTTAATGTTTCATGTATTTTTCGAAAATAATATGAAATATTCTATAAAAATATTGATTTTTATAGATTTTTAATGGGATTTTTAAAAATATGTAAATAATTTATAAATATTCAAAATGCTATAAAACTTATTTTATTGCATTTTTGACGATTCAAGGCATTTTCAAGGATTTTCTGAAAAACTATTTTTTAGATAAAATATACCTATAAGTAAGCTTCTAAAGAAAATCAAAATTTTGCTTACTTTTCCCATAAATTTCAATTGCAGTAGAAATTCTATTTAAAAGTGTGAAAATCTAAGTATTTTAGCTGAAAAATGAGTTTTGCCAGAAAAGCACTCAAACGCTCTAAAACGTCGAAATATGCAATAAATACGATTTTAGCACATTTTCTGAGCTTTTAATGTTTCATGTATTTTTCGAAAATAATATGAAATATTCTATAAAAATATTGATTTTTATAGATTTTTAATGGATTTTTAAAATATGTAAATAATTATAAATATTCAAAAATGCTATAAAACTGATTTTATTGCATTTTTGACGATTAAGGCATTTTCAAGGATTTTCTGAAAACTATTTTTAGATAAAATATACCTATGAGTAATTCTAAAGAAAATCATAAAATTTTGCTTACTTTTCCATAAATTTCAATTGCAGTAGAAATTCTATTTAAAAGTGTGAAAATCTAAGTATTTTAGCTAAAAAATGAGTTTTGCAGAAAAGCACTCAAACCGCTCTAAAACGTCGAAATATGCAATAAAATACGATTTTAGCACATTTTCTGAGACTTTTAATGTTTCATGTATTTTTCGAAAATAATATGAAATATTCTATAAAAATATGATTTTTATAGATTTTTAATGGATTTTTAAAAATATGTAAATAATTATAAATATTCAAAAATGCTATAAAACGATTTTATTGCATTTTTGACGATTAAGGCATTTTCAAGGATTTTCTGAAAAACTATTTTTAGATAAAATATACCTATAAGTAAGCTCTAAAAGAAAATCATAAAATTTGCTACTTTTCCCATAAATTTCAATTGCAGTAGAAATTCTATTTAAAAGTGTGAAAATCTAAGTATTTTAGCTAAAAATGAGTTTTGCCAGAAAAGCACTCAAACGCTCTAAACGTCGAAATATGCAATAAATACGATTTTACATTTTTCTGAGCTTTTTAATGTTTCATGTATTTTCGAAAATAATATGAAATATTCTATAAAATATGATTTTTATAGATTTTTAATGGATTTTTTAAAAATATGTAAATAATTATAAATATTCAAAAATGCTATAAAACTTGATTTTATTGCATTTTTGACGATTTAGCATTTTCAGGATTTTCTGAAAAACTATTTTTAGATAAAATATACCTATGAGTAAGCTTCTAAAAAAATCATAAAATTTGCTTACTTTTCCCATAAATTTCAATTGAGAGAAATTCTATTTAAAGTGTGAAAATCTAAGTATTTTAGCTAAAAATGAGTTTTGCAAAAACACTCAAACTAGCTCTAAACGTCGAAATATGCATAAAATACGATTTAGCACTTTTTCTGAGCTTTTTAATGTTTCATGTATTTTCGAAAATAATATGAAATATTCTATAAAAATATTGATTTTTATAGATTTTTAATGGGATTTTTAAAAATATGTAAATAATTAATAAATATTCAAAAATGCTATAAAACGTTATTTTATTGCATTTTTGACGATTAAGGCATTTTCAAGGATTTTCTGAAAAACTATTTTTTAGATAAAATATACCTATGAAATAAGCTTCTAAAGAAAATCATAAAATTTTGCTTACTTTTCCATAAATTTCAATTGCAGTAGAAATTCTATTTAAAAGTGTGAAAATCTAAGTATTTTAGCTGAAAAATGAGTTTTGCCAGAAAAGCACTCAAACGCTCTAAAACGTCGAAATATGCAAAAATACGATTTTAGCACATTTTTCTGAGCTTTTTAATGTTTCATGTATTTTTCGAAAATAATATGAAATATTCTATAAAAAATTGATTTTATAGATTTTTAATGGGATTTTTAAAATATGTAAATAATTAAAAATATTCAAAAATGCTATAAAACTTATTTTATTCATTTTTGACGATTAAGTACATTTCAAGATTTTCTGAAAACTATTTTTTTAGATAAAATATACCTATGAGTAAGCTTCTAAAAGAAAATCATAAAATTTTGCTTACTTTTCCATAATTTCAATTCGAAAATTTATTTAAAATAATATTAAGATTTTAATGGATTTTAAAAATGAAATAAACTTTCAAAAATGCATAAAATATGCATTTTGACATTTTGAGCTTTTATGTTTTCTGAATTTGAAATATTTAAATAAATAAATACTATATTAAGATTTTAATGAATAAATAAAATATATAATATTCATAAATCAATGCATAAAATTTATTTTTAAAGTTAAATCTAAGTATTTTAGCTGGATTTTTGAAAATATTTTTTAGATAAAATTAATAGAATTCTAAAAAGAATCAAAATTTTGCTTTTTTCCATATTTTCAAATAGAAATATTCTTAAAAGTAATGATTAAGATTTTATGTTTTTAAAAATGAAATATTAGCAAAAAACATCAAAACTGTAAATGCAAATATCAATAAATAGTTTTCGAAAATTTTTTGATAAAATTTAAGTTAATTATTTAAAATAATTAAAATTATTCAAATATTAAAATGGAATTAATTTTTAGTAAATTTTTGAAGATTAAATTAAATATATATAAATATTCAAATTTCTGAGCTTTAATGTTTTTATTTGAATATTGAATTCTAAATGATTTTATAGATTTTTTTTAAAATATAAATTTTATAAATAAAAATCTATAAAAGTTTTAAGAAATTAATTTTGTACTTTTCAAATTTATTGAAAAATTTTTTAAAATGTAACTAGATATTCTAAAAAGATCAAAAAGCTACTTTCCTTAAATCGTGAAATATTTAAAGTGTGAAAATTATTTTAGCTTAAAATTCAGTTTTTTCGAAAATAATTAAAAATATTCTATAAAAATATTGATTTTTATAGATTTTAATGGGATTTTTTAAAAATATGTAAATAATTTATAAATATTCAAAAAGCTATAAAACTTATTTTATTGCATTTTTGACGATTCAAGGCATTTTCAAGGATTTTCTGAAAACTATTTTTTAGATAAAATATACCTATAAGTAAGCTTGCTAAAAGAAAATCATAAATTTTGCTTACTTTTCCCATAAATTTCAATTGCAGTAGAAATTCTATTTAAAAGTGTGAAAATCTAAGTATTTTAGCTGAAAAATGAGTTTTGCCAGAAAAGCACTCAAAACGCTCTAAAACGTCGAAATATGCAATAAAATACGATTTTAGCACATTTTTCTGAGCTTTTTAATATTTCATGTATTTTTCGAAAATAATATGAAATATTCTATAAAAATAATGATTTTTATAGATTTTTAATGGGATTTTTTAAAAATATGTAAATAATTAATAAATATTCAAAAAAGCTATAAAACTTGAGTTTATTGCATTTTTTGACGATTTAAGGCATTTTCAAGGATTTTCTGAAAAACTATTTTTTTAGATAAAATATACCTATGAGTAAGCTTGATAAAAGAAAATCATAAATTTATGAATTTATAAATATTCAAAAATGCTATAAAACTATATTTTATTCCATTTTTTGACGATTCAACGCATTTTCACGGATTTTCTGAAAATTATTTTTAGATAAAATATACCTAAAGTAACTTATGAAAAAATCATAAATTTTTCTTACTTTTTCCATAAATTTCAATGCAGTAGAAATTTTTATTTAAAAAGTGTGAAAATCTAAGTATTTTAGCTGAAAA
>WNWK01054558.1:0-11527 GCA_009830355.1 Cherax destructor
GGGAGTTAATTTTGTGTCGTCATTTTTCTAACGATTAATGACTTAACACTCAAACACACTGTTAATGCTACACTTTATTGCTGGCGGGCCCTTTCCCTTTTATTCTCCTGCTGCTTTAGTATCATAACATATCGTAGAATCACTGAATCCCTTAAAAAGACACATTCTCCCCTCCCCACCCCTTTTAAAAAAAGGGGTTGGCACTAGGAGCTTTCTTTGTGCCCATGGTGGCTTATTTAGCAGTTCAACACTAAAAACAATAGAATTTTGAAAAAAAATGTATGGTATGAATCGTGGGTGACCGTCACTTACTGTAAACAATGGCACACTGACTCTGGATGGGTTTTGGGCTTTTCCGGGCCACTTCGCACCCAGGATGAATTCCCTAATTGGCGGATCTATGAATCCAAACCAATATTTTTATGAAAAAATGTTACTAATTCTGAATTTTATGAAAAAAAAGCCCCTTTTGAAACCCGGGGGTTTTCCCTGTAAAATGGACCCCGGTTAAATTGTATATAAACTGGTATGGTTAATCTTTAAAATGTATTTTTGTGAATATTGTTGGTGTCGGGACGGATTAATTGTATTTACATTATTTCTTATGGGAAATAATGGTTCAAAAAATCCCCCAAGTTCGTTTTTTGGGCTTAGCTCCTGGAACGGATTACAGCTGTTTTTGGGGGGTCCACTGTTTTTGGTTTTCTTATGAAAAAGTGATCTAAGGGTTTTTGCCTCACAAACTCCGTTTTCTCTTATAGTGTACTAACATGTCTGAAGGAAAAAGAATGGGAAAACGTTTTCATAGCTGTAGGAGAATCCCGGATCACATACGTAATGACATACATATTTTATTCATTCTGAGTTATATCAGGTTTTTATTTATATTGTTTATGTCTTATTAGATGAATGTGATAGATAAATAACCATAGAGTTGATAAAAAGCGTCTATTAAAATTATACTTTTTTTGTCATGCCTCCTGACAGCGGGAATGGTTTAAATTGGATTTACTTTTTTTTGGGAAATATTTTCCCCCTCTAGGCCTAGCTCCGGGACCCCAGTTAGGCAAAACTCGGGGGCTCCATTTTTGGGTTTCTGACCGTCTTCTTGTTATCATTGGGAGACCCCCTCCCCCATCCCGCTTGGAACCTGGTCTTACTCACGGGTATTTATGGAGAGGCACCCCGTTCCCACTCTGTGAGGTTTTAGGGTTTTAGTTTTTTTTAGCCATATTCTGTTGGACTGTCCACTCTATCAAGGCATGCAGAATTTATCTCCGGCGTCATCACCCTCTAATGCCATTACTTTTCTTCCCTCCCCTTTCTGATGGACTCACCTTTTTTCTCAGACTTGTTGAATTTTTGACAGCCGTTTACTGCACAAACTTTGATGATTCTGCCTCGCCTCCTCCGCCCTTTCTATCTCTCCCTCTTGCTACTTCACCCCCCCACTATTCATTTTTTATAATAATAAAAACCCAATCCCCGTCATGCATAATGTTTGTTGCTAAAGTAGGTAAAATACATTATTTTATTCCCCATGGTCCCCCCAAGGGGGGTTCCTTTATGCTGATGAGGGGTCTTGATCCCCCGGGGGTGGATCTGCGCTCCAGTTCCCAAAAATTCGCCTAATTCTAAACCCCCCACAGGCGCTGTTAAACCACGGGTTTATTGCTCCCCCCTGATTATAATAATAATATATTTCCAACAAGGGAATATCTCTTTATAATGCATTTAAGTTTTTCAGCATTACTTCTAAACAGCACTGGACATATTTTGATGAAATTCGGACAGTCAAAACAGCTCAGAAAGAAATATCATCAGTATTTGGCCTCCTTCACATATTCCAACAACTATGGGTAGTCATGCCGTTACTAGGCTACACCTCGGGGTGCGTCTTGTTGCCACATTTCTCGGAGGGGCTTCCCGAGGGCCTTTCACTTGTTGTAAGGCGTGCTGCAAAAGGGCTCTCCCATCTTTATTCCAAGCATCATTCTGGGTAATTTATGTTCTCGGTTTAAACTATGAGGGTTTTGCAAAACGTTTTTTCTTAGGTACCCGATAAAACAACTTGAGCTTCAAGCCCAAAAAATCAGTTCCATTAACCTCTAAAAACCAAATTTTCTATCTTCCCCTAAACCCTCTGCCCGTCTAATTCAAGTCTTTTCTTTTTCCCATGTTTCCTGTTATTTCCTTTTGACACTAATGGGAAAAATCCTAAGTGACCAAAAAAAAAAAAAATGATAATTAAAAGCTTTTTTTAATATTTCTATTTCTGGGGGGGTGTCTTGATATCATGAATTTGGTGAATGTTAACCATCTTTCTAAAATGTGACTTTTATACTTTATCTCTAATGCTGTCTTTATTTACATTTTGTCACAGTGATTAGTATTCCCATAATATATTTCATAGTTCCTTTGAATTTGCTGAAGTGTTTTTTGGCATAGACAAGAATGGGTCTGTGTGGTGGGGGTGCAAATTTTAAAAATAAAAACCTGCCCACATAATGCATGATGGGAACAGCTAGCCTTTTACCCTGGCTTGGTCGGGGCCTGGCCCTGGGGCATTAACTTTTTTAACACTCTCCCGGGGGTAGACTCTGCGTTTGAGTTAAAATAAATAACTTTTGGGGGGTTTTTGGGTAGTTTTTAACTTTTCTTGGTGCCCCAAAAGACAGACAATATTTAAGGGTTTTTGGGCCCGTTTTTGGGGAAATTTTTTTGGGAATAGGTAAGGACCCCCGCTCTTCTGGAGTCTCTTTTTTGGGTTTTTAATAAGTCTCCATCAATTATTTGAGATCATAAACTATGACCAAGGGATTTTTTTTTATTAACCGAGAAATAAGGAAAACATCTATTATTTTTTGTGATGGAAATTTAAAATGGAGGGCAAGTGTTATGTAGGAGAGGTCTGGAACATGATTAATGAACAGAAAACAGGTTGCTATACTGGCTGGGAAAAACTACAGGGGTTTGTTTTGAACTCTGTTTCTAAATTGGAATTTTTGAAAACAGTGTAAAATTGGCAATTTTTTAATTCTGGTTGAAAAGGATGGGGGTTGATGGTTTGAAGGGAAAAATTTTTTGTGACCCAATGGATAGTATGGGAATATTAGTGTAATAGCTAGGAATTATTGGCCTGGTTTGGTAGGGAAATTGATCTAAAAAAATCCCTCAAAGTGTCCCAAAACCCCTGTTGCATGGAGTCTTCCTGACCCCCAACTTCACTCCTCAAAATTCCAAAAAAATATTATGTAAAGCATTTTTGGGTTGTCATTAACCTTTAAAAAAAGGTTTTCCCTCCCCTTTTAAAAGATAAATTTTTTTTTCCAAACTTGTGGACACAGAAAAAACCCAAAATTTAAATATATATCAAATACAAATTTTTTTTCTTTGTGGTATACAATGTGAGTTTTTTTTAAACATTGGCCATCTCCCCCCTGGGAAAGGTTGAAAAAAAGAAAAACCCATTTTCACCATCATTCCTCAATATCACTGTCTTTGCAGAGGCACCCCAAATTGACAGTTTAGATGTCCCCCAAATAGCCAATTTTCCCTAAACCCTACTTTAAAAGGGTTGGGCTTTTGTTTCCCCCTAAGACTCAAACCCCTTAACCATTTTCCCTGAACCCCTTCACAAAATATTACTCTGCTCACCCCAATAGCTCGTCAGGTCTCAAAAAACAGTTTTTTTAATCTCTTTTATACTTTTAGAATGGTTTTTGCATACCTATACTTTGTATTTTGCCATGAGCTTTCAAAATTCCTCCTGAAAATATTGAATCCTAACTGTTGTGCAGTATTGATATACTTTGTCATGATCATTATACCCCTTTAAACCCCTTTAAAACGGCCCACACATATTTTTCGTTAGCTCGTCCAGTCCCCCGAATCTTTTAAATTTTTTTTTTTTTAAAGTGTTATGGGTTAAAAAAAAAGAATTTGGGTCAGTAGTTCCGAGATATGAGGGGAGAATTTGGCACTGGATGCTCACCGGGAAAACAACGGGAGCCCCCAAAACTTGCAGAATCGTTCCCGTTCCCCTTTTTTTTTTTTCACTTTTTTTAATAAAATTTTTTATGTTCTCATAATCACAATTTATAGTTAGTTCTTGTGATTTCATAGCCAATCTGTGTTCTGACACTAATATTAGGTACTGAAATTGTATAAATAATAATAATAATGATAGTTATAAAAATAATAATAATAATAATAATAAAGGGAATAATAATGATGATGATAATAATAATAAAAAAAAGTTCCCTTGAAGCATGTGTTTTATTTCATCTGATCTCAAAGGGTGACTGGTGACATTTCATAAAGGGGGTGAGCTGTAGTTTTATCTCTTCTTATCAGCCCAGAAATTACAGTGATGACTTTTGGGGGTTTTACACTGTTTCCCCTTTTTTTGTTATCAAACCTGTCTGTCTGTATCTGTCTGTCTGTGTGTGTGTGGGGTCTGTCTGTCTGTGTCGTCTCTTTCTGTCTGCCTGTGTGCCGTCTCCTTTCTGTCTGCTTGTCTCGGGTAGCTCATAAACCCAAACTGGTATTCGCAGATCAAACACGGGTATAACACTTTGTCTTGATTTTTATAGTTATCCTAGGTAATTTACACTATGTATAATTGTATTTCGTATGTTTTCCCCTGCGAGACAGACAGATAGAGACAAAAAGAAAGTCAAAACAGACAGACAGAGATAGACAGCCAATCAGGTCCCCCAGCTGCCCAACCAGCTGCTGGCCAGCCAGGTGGCCAACCAGCTGCTTGCCAGCCAGTTTGGCCTGCCAGCCCTGGCACACTTTCCACTTCAAAGGGGGATTCCCCCCTTTTGGGGGGGGGGGACGGCCCTTTCCCGGGGGAAAACGTTCTCGGGGTAAAAAAATTTTGGAAAAAATAAAAATAATTCTTTCTTAGAAATGATAGAAATTTTTTTCCCGTCATAATGACAAAAAAAAGTTTGAAATTTAAAAGGGCTTGGAATTATGCTCTGGGGTTATCAGTCTTAAAGGGTTTTTTACGCTTTGGGTTTCCCCCACTTTGGGGCCCTTTTTTGGGCCAATTTCCCAATTTTCCCAATTCCCTAAAATCAAAGCTATATTGCTAGAACTTCATTTCTTTTTTGATTGAGTAAAACTGCCTTTTACCAATTTCAACTACCCCAAAATAGTGGTAAAAAAAACAATTTGGCCAATTTCACACAAATTTCAAGGGGTCCCAATTTAAAAAAGGGTCCAAAATAAAAAAGGGCAGACATTCCGGGCCCCCAAAATAACATCTTCTCTTTCATTAGTCATGTCCCCGGCCTCTCTTACATTACTTTTGCTTTCCATTTTGAATTTTATTCTCACAAAAAATAGAAATTTCTGTTATGTTTTAAACTGCATCATTGTAAAAATGGTATAAATAATATCAGCGCACTTGTGCAAAAATTTTAAACTCGCCAGTTGATGTTTTTGGACACATGGTGGGGTTTGTTTACTCTTGAACATCGGTGAAAATGGGAACATTTCGCTACTTTGGGCCCCAATTTGGGGGGTATTTCTCATTGTCAAACCAATCAAAATCATCTCTATTTCTGTAATATATCTTCCATTCTCCCAAAGAAAACGAAATACATCAATAAATACCATACGAAAACAGACTGAAAAATTCCTTTATAAAAAAAAAAAAACGGTCATTTTTTTTTTCTCTTTATGCGTTTGGTGCAGTTTTTTTTATACTGCACACCCCTGACCACGGGGGCCCATTCTTTCATATGTAGGCCTGGCCGTTTCCTGCTTAATTTGGCCGCTAGAATTTCGCGTACTAGTGCGGCCCCAAACCCCTGCTCGTCTACGGCCCCGGGCCCGAAGGGGTTTAAATTTGACATGACACCCAGTGAATCCTTGGTGTTTTTGGGTTTTTTTCTCTAGCGGGCCCTCAATTTACCGGTGCCCCCAAAAAGGTCTAAGTAGTCCCAGTTTTTTTAATGGCACACCCCGGGTGTTAAGACCCATTCTATCTCCCCAAAGGCATCTCGGGCCCAATTTTCCCCAAATTTGGAGGCGGGAAAAAATAAAACGTAAAAATACTTTTGGGGGGCAGTAGCATTTAAGTATATATACGTTTGGACCGTTTGGGGGTTAAACCCCTTAAACTGTCCCCCACGTAAAATCTACGTTCAGTCGCCCATCTCCGAATTTTTTAAAAAAAAAAAAAATTTTTTTTTTTTTAAAAAGAAAACTCTTTTTTATAAACAGGATAGGCAAAAAAAATTTTTGGGGCCAGTACTTACCGAGATAAAAACCTCCCCAAGTTGGTGCTGGATCTCACCTAAGGCAACATCAAGTCCTGCTGCTTCGGAAAAAATTTTGGATATATTTTTTTTTCTAGTTTTTTTTTTTTAATTTATAAAATTTTTATGTTCGGGTAATTCAATTTATAAAAAAGTTCTTGGATTTCATACCCAATCTTTGTTCTAACACAAATTTAGGTACTGAAATAGCACTCAAATGGTCACAATCACCCAACAATTGAACATTTTCCCCTGCCTTGGTCTTTTACTTTTGTCTTAAAATACCCCAAAGTATTTATAGGCCCCAACAATGTTTAGACATCCTGGGTATATTATATGAAACTCCTTGAAAAAAATGGTGTTATGACAATTGTCAGATAACTACTGATAAGGCAGTGACATTGATGAATGAATTTGTGCGGGGAACCCTCCTTTGTTTTCACTGTTTTGTATCTGAATACAGTGGCCCCCCGATTTTGTAAACCCGGGAAATCTCATTTATGTAAGTATAATATTGTAAGTGCTTGTGGAAAAGTATTTTTGGGGGTCTAAATAGACTAACCCCCGGGCATTTTTTTTTAAATTTAAAATTTGTTCGGTAATGGCATTTAGCAGACTTCAGGGTAAATTTTCGGGGCCCCGGGGTCCACTGTATCTATCTATCTGTCTGTCTGTCTTTCTGTGTCTGTCTATGTCTGATCTTTTCTGGCCTTTTATGTCTGTATCTATCTGTCTGTCTTTTTGTAAAACTATCTGTCTGTCTGTCCTTTTATCCATGTCTAATTTTCTGCCTGCCTATGTGTGCCTGGGTATAATATAAACTCCTTGAAAAATTCTGTCTTCTGTCTGTTTGTCTATCTGTCTGTGTGTTTGTCTATCTGTCTTTTCTGTCTGGCTAGCTCTGTTTTCTTTTCTTTTTTGTCTTTTGTGTGTGTGTGTCTTCTTGTCTCGGGCTCAGGTGCGGTCAAACCAACAGGTATTGCCACAATGCAGAAGTGACAGTGACAATCTTTTTATTCCCACTCATTTATTTTTCTTATATTTACAAGCATTGTATAGCACTTTGCCTGGAATTTTTTGGGTTTTTTTTAGGTAATTTACACTATGTATAATAACTTTTGAAGTGTACATGTGGGGGATATTACAGATACGTATATATAGGTAGACAGTGATATGGAAAACAGAGATATAGGACAGATAGATATGGACAGAAAAGATTGGGAAAATAGATATAGGACAGATAGATATAGGACAGATAGATATAGGACAGATAGATATAGGACAGATGAATAGGACAGATAGATATAGGACAGATGAAAATTTGGACAGATAGATATGGACAGATGAAAATAGGACAGATAGATATAGGACAGATAGATATAAGGGCAGATAGATATAGGACAGATAGATATAGGACAGATGGGTATAGGACAATAGATATGGGGCAAAAATAGATATAGGACGAAAAGGAAAATAGGACAGATAGATATAGGACAGATAGATATAGGACAGATAGATATAGGACAGATAGATATGGACAATAGATATAGGACAATTTGATATAAAGGGCAGATAGATATAGACAGACAAACCAAGACAGCCAAAGCCAGCCTGCCGAATACAAAGAACATAAAAAAGGGAAAACTGCAGAAGGCCTACTGGCCCCGGAAGGGAGATCCCTGTCAACCTTTCCCCCCAGCTTGGGCCAATGACCCCCCTAGTCCAAAGGGCCCTCCCCTGAAAAAGGGAAAGGGCATGCCATCAGACCTATTTGCACAAGCTAGTCAGGTCCAAAAATCCCCCACCCACAGCCACTCATGTATTTATCTAACCCTTTTTTCTTTCCTCTTATAAAAGGGGGTGTTAATGTGACATGACATCAGTGAATCCCCGGTGTTTCCCACACTTTTGCTCTGTGGGCTCAATTGAACGGTGCCCCCCAAGGTACTAAGGGGGTCCCAGATTTTTTTTTACTCCCTTTTACGGTGCCAAAACCCATTCTCTTTCTAGGCGACTCAGGCCTATTTGCCAAATTTGAAGGAATGAAAAAAGAAACGTTGAATACGTTCGGGGCGTACGCGTACAAACGTATATATTCGTTTGGACAGTTTAAGGGGTTAAAACAATAAATTTAAACATAAAAGGTAAAAAAAATTTTGTAACAATTTACAAAAAATTTTAATTGAGTATTTAAGCAATAAAAAAATTTTAACATAAATGGTAAAAAATTTTAGTAGGGGGGTTTACAAAAAAGTATAATCGAGGGACAGTGGTCCCCCGGTTTAACACCCCGGGAAACGTACAATTATGTAAAATCGTATAATATTTAAAAAGCTTGTGGAAGTGTATTTTGGGGTCTGGGAAAAAGGCTAACCTCGTGACATTTTTCAAAGGGGGTAAAAGTTGGGGGAAAAGGGACTTGAGCAGGCTTCTGGGATGAAGTTTTTAAAAAACTCCGTGGTCCACTGTATTTAAGCAATGAAATTTGAATATAAATATAAAAATTATATAGACA
The DNA here is from genome assembly GCA_009830355.1 of Cherax destructor. NCBI lineage: Eukaryota > Metazoa > Arthropoda > Malacostraca > Decapoda > Parastacidae > Cherax > Cherax destructor. The sequence continues at coordinate 8,791 of WNWK01054558.1, forward strand.
ATTTACAAAATAAGTATTTGAGTTTTTTAACAATTTAAAATTTTAACATAAATGGTAAAAATTATAATTGGGGCAATTTACATAATAAGTATAATTGGAATTTTTTAAGCAATGAAATTTGAAAATAAATGGTAAAAAATTTTAGTAGACAATTTACAAAATAAGTATACTTGAGTATTTAAGCAATTAAATTTGAACATAAGTTGAGCATAATTTAAATTTTTATTCCTTTTTAAAAGCAATTTATTAAATCAGATCAAACAAACAAATCAATTAATTTATTGCAAGAACAGTTTATATTGTCATTAGGCGAGTTACAAAGAGTCCAAGGGGGTATAAGAGAATGGGTTATTCTATTGGGTAACTTTTAAACAAAATTAGCTAAGGATCATTATTTTTAACAGGTTTATACTTTTATGAGATAAGTTTCATCATTTTTCTTGGTTAAGTTTGGGAAAATTTTTGTTCTTTGAGCAATTATGTAAAAGGGTTTTTAGCAACTATGTAAGGGGTTTTTGTGTTGGGTGAGTGGGGGGTTTTTTAGCAGAGTTTTGAATTGATGTACAGGCAGGGTTTCTTTTGGGAATCACAGGTAAAGAATTCCAAATTTTTTGGGGCCCTTTTAAAATCATTAAGTTTTTTTAGTGTGAATGGACAGGGGCATGGAAAGTGATCTGTGCCTTGTGTTATGGGCTGTGTCCTGTTAAAGGGTTTGGGGGAAAAAAGTTTTAGTGGTGGGTTAATATTTTTTTAAAAATTCAATGTAAAAGGGGACGGGAAAAAGTATGGATGTCTTGTATGGTGGTAAATTTTTGATTTTTTAAAAATTTTGGGGGAGAATTTTTTGTCTGGGTGGGGAAATTTTTTTATTCTGACTGCAGCCTTTTTTTGTGTTATTAATGGTCTGGGGATGAGTTATTGTTGTTGAGCCCCATGTGCGTTTTATGGTTTAGGTAGGGGGAAATGAGAGAGTGATACAGGGTAAGGATGGGTGGTTGTGGAACATAGTACCTTATCTTAAAATAGTTTCCTACGGTCTTGGAGACTTTCTTGGAGATTTGTTTTATTTTGTCTGAAAATTTTAGGCCACTGTCAAGATGGATTCCCAAGAAAATTTTTTCCCCCTGTGAGTTTTTTGACAAAGGGGCCCCTTTATCATTATGTTAAGTGGTACATTTGGCTCTGTTTCCCAAAATGAATGAAATAGGTTTTATCAATATTGAGAGTAAAAAAATTTTGTCATCATCCCGGTAGATATTTTCTGCAATTCAGCATTTACAGTGTTTGGGTAGTATGTTTGGGCATGGGTGAGAAAAGGGAAAATGAGTGTCATCCAAATAAAATATGGGTTTGAGCAGTTGGGATACATTTAGTGTCGTTTATGTAAATGAAAAGAGATGTGGGCCAAGAACACTTCCCCTTGGGCCCAACTGTAATTGTTTGTGTGGAAAGTTAGCTCCATTTGTGTACTCATATTGGTTTCTATTGCTCTAGCTGGCGCTCGGTTGAGCGGGTTTCTCCCACAAAATTACTAAATGGTTAGATTTTGTTAAAACTGCCCCCCAAATGTTGGGCCCCTTCTATGCTGACCAGGCATCTCAGGCAAATTTTGCCCCGATTTGGGGGAAAAGGAAATATCCCTTGATCTACATTTGGGGCCCAACGGTAACAGCATAGATCTATGTTTGGGTGGGGTTAAAGGGGTTAAGATCTGAAAATCAAATTTTTATCCATGAAAATTTTTAAATGCAATTTTTTATAAACTAAACTCTGTGTTTTTCAGGGCAGTGAGAGGGGAAATCATATATTAATAGACAGGGATAGGTGGGTGCACTAGGGGGGTTTCGTCCGGGACCTGCATCATGGACAGCACTAGACTGCGGAAAACCCCATTGTTTCCTCCCCAGGCACGCTACAATCTTAATTGGGCCGGGCCCGACTGCTTACGGGGGAGGTCTTCTTGTGGGACCCCGTACCAGTTTCTTTTTTCACCTGTTGAAATGGCAAAATTTTTACCAGTCTTTGTGTTGGCTGTGTAGGCCTGCAGGCTACTGGCAGCAACAGTCTGGTTATCAATCAGTCAGAAAAAGGGAAATCTGACCTCAGGCTAGGCTACGTGTGTAGGGGAAAGGGAAACCTTGAAAGCAGTCACAGGTATGTACTAGGACATGTGGTGGGATGCTCTTAGTCACAATATGTACTAAAAAAAAAAGGGAAAAAAGATTTTATTTCTTTGCAAAGGTTACAATGTGTAATTACAATTTTGATTTGTTAAGTACAAAAAAACCACTATCATGCTGGGGCATTTTGGGGAAAACTAATCCTAGTACATAATAGCTGTTTTAAATCTAGACAAGATAAAAGGGGGTTTTAAATTTTTAATAAATCTGTATTTTAATCTAATGTGAAAAAGGGAGTCAGGGTGGAGGTTTATAAGGAAAAAACAGTGGACCCCTTTATTTTTTTAAATTTAACCCCCTTTAGGGGTTGGGGGCCCTCTCCCAAACTGGGTTCCCCAGGGTCCAAAATTTTTTGGAAAAAAAAAAAAAAATTTTTTTTCTTTAAATGATAAAAATCTTTTTTCCCATCATAAAACAAAAGTATGAAATTTGATGGAAAACTTGGGAAATTTTGCTCTCCCCGAAGTTATTGGTTTGACGATATTTGGATTTCGCCCACTTTGAGCCCTATTTTTGGCCAATTTCCCAAAGTCCCAGTCTACTAAAAACAAACTATT
>WNWK01054559.1:0-11527 GCA_009830355.1 Cherax destructor
CCATATTACAGAATGGACATAAATTCGTTAGAAAACATTCAGCGTAGAATGACTAAATTAATACATAGCATTAGAAATCTTCCTTACGAAGAAAGATTGAAGACCCTAAAATTACATTCACTTGTAAGACGTAGAATGAGGGAGACATGATCGAGGTATACAAGTGGAAAATGGGTATTAACAAAGGGGATATAAATAAGGTCTTGAGGATATCTCTCCAAGAGAGAACCCGCAATAATGGATTCAAGTTAGATAAGTTTAGATTTAGAAAGGATATAGGAAAGTATTGGTTTGGAAATAGGGTAGTTGATGAGTGGAACAGTCTGCCTAGTAGGGTTATTGAAGCTAGGACCTTGGGTAGTTTCAAATTTAGGTTGGATAAATTCATGAGTGAGAGGGGTTGGATTTGAGTGGGACTCGCGCATGAGTGGGTAGAATTGTCAAAGCTTATTTCTTGGGTAGCTTTGAAAATTGGGTTGAGCAAATATTCTGTTAGTGGGATGGATTGTGAAGGACCTGCCTAGTATGGGCCAACAGGCCTGCTGCAGTGTTCCTCCTTTCTTATGTTCTTATGTAACAGACTTCCCTCCTCCCCAACCAACAGTCATTGTCATGACACAGTCGACAACAACATCCATTCCATAGAATCGTTGTATCTTCTCAGAGACCAACACAACTGCTGCACCTCTGCTCCATATGTAGACAGACACGTTACCAATCTAAACGTTTGCTCCGGTACCTAGACGGACACTAGTACTGCAACTTACACCAGTACCAAGACTGCCACCAGTACACCCACTGACACCAGTATCCCCAGTGACACAATGGTAGCATCTCACAAGGCAATAATAATAATAATAATAATAATAATAATAATAATAATAATAATAATAATAATAATAATAATAATAATAATAATAATAATAATAATAATATCTTTATTTACTACAAGTACATGTACAAGGTATACAGACCATAGCTGACATCAATGACATACTACTACATATATAGAAAGCCGCTTGTTATGCTGAACATTTCGGGCAAATTAGGTCAGTTTTGTCCCAGGATGCGACCCACACCAGTCGACTAACACCCAGGTACCTATTTTACCGATGGGAGAACATGGACAGCAGGTGTCCTAATGTTTTTCCAGCCGGACTTTATGCGACGTTTTAAAAAATGCTCTGCCAGATCATTACAAATTCTTGTTTGGTATCGTTGTTATCACTGCTGTTGTTGCTATTCTTGTTCTTGTTGCTGCTGTTGCTGCTAATTTACTTGTTGTTGCTACTGCTTTTGTTGTTATTGTTTTTGTTCTTGATGCTGCTGCTATTATTGTTGTTGTTATTGCTGTTGTTTTTGTTATCGTTGTTACTGTTGTTCTTTATATTGGAGTCGACATTATTATTATCAAATTTTCAATATTATTCATGATATGCGCGAAACCCGTGCGAGTTATTCATCATAAGGACCGATGCAGGCTCGATTCTTGGTCCTCTTACTGAGAATATATAAAAAAAATACGTGGAAGAGTATTTCCGCTAGCTTATCTTATGATATTCTCAAACTTGATCCAAGGGGAAAGGAATACAGCTCCAATTCCCTGGATTAAGAACCCTCCACAAGCACGAAGCCACCCTCCTTGAAAGAATCCGTTGCCATAAAAAAAAAAAAAAAAAGTGAAATTTGTTCTATGTGGTGAAGCGATATATTGACATGAATGACTATTATTTTTACAACGCTATTTACCGCACCAGAAATATGAAATATGTATATGTATATAATATTATTCATGTTGTTGACGAAGATAGTGGCTTTTTTTTTTTGCAGATAGTTTTAGTTTATGTATTATATTGCATTTCTTGGTTTAATGGATTCGAGATTTTATGTTTTGATCATGTCCATGTGTGTGTGTGTGTACTCACCTACATGCTATGTGTACTCACCTTTATGTGGTTGCAGGGGTCGATTCACAGCTGCTGGTCCCGCCTCTTCGCTGGTCACTACTAGGTACACTCTCCTCCTGCTCCATGAGTTTTATCGTATATCTTCTTAAAACTACGTATGGATCCTGACTCCACTACATCAATCTCCAAATTGTTCCACTTCCTGACAACTCTATGGCTGAAGAAATACTTCCTAACATTCCTGTGACTCATCTGAGTTTTGAACTTCCAGTTGTGACACCTTATTGCTGTGTCCCACCTCTGAAACATCCTGTCCGTATCTACCATAACAATTTCTCTCAGTATTTTATATGTCTTTATCATATGTCCCTTCTATCTCTCCTGTCCTCCAGTGTCGTCAGGCCGATTAACCTTTCTTTGTAGGACATACCCCTTAGCTCTGGGACTAGTCTTGTTGAAAACCTTTGCACTTTCTCTAATTTATTGACGTGCTTTACCAGGTGTGGGTTCCATAATGGTGCTGCATACTCCAATATGGGTCTGACGTACACGGTGTACAGAGTCTTGAATGATTCTTTGCTAAGGTATCGAAACGCTATTCTTAAGTTTGGCAGGCGCCCATGTGCTGCAGCAGTTTTTGGTTAATGTGCACCTCAGATGTGCTCGGTATTATGCTCACTCCAAGATCCTTTTTGAGTTTGGTTTGCAGTCTTTGGCCCCCCAGCCTGTAATCTGTTTGTGGTCTTCTCTGAACTTCCCAAGTCTTCATGACTTTGCTCTTGGTGGGGTTAAACTCCAAGAGCCAGTTGTTGGACCAGACTTGCAGCCTGTCCAGATTCCTTTGTAGTTCTACCTGATCCTCATCCACTTGAATTCTCCGCCATTAGCTTCACTTCGTCTTCAAACAGGGACACCTTTGAATCTATTCCTTCCGTCATGTCATTCACATATAAAAGAAACAGCACCGGCCCTAGGACTGACCCTTGTGGAACCCCGCTCGTCAAAGGCGCCCATTCTGAAACCTCGTCACTTACCCTCACTCGTTGTTCCCTTCCTGTCAGATATTCTCTGATAATTGCATTGTCATTTCTGTCATTTCTGCCTTCTCCTCTAGATTTTGCACTAATCTCTTGTAGGGAACTGTGTCGAGAGTCTTCTTGCAGCCAAAGAAAATACAATCTACCCACCTCTCTCTCTCCTGCCTTACTTCTGTCACCTTGTCGTAATACTCCAGTAGGTTTGTGACAAAGGATTTCCCCTCTCTGAAATTGTGCTGGTGTGTGTGACAACACTAGTGTAGATCTGCAGCTCCAGTCAGCAACAAATGTGTCATTACACACACACAGGCCACGTGTCTATCGACATTTGCCTTTGAGAACCGATAAATAACAAAACAAGCCAAGAGTCTATCGCCAAGTGCCTATGACAACAAGTAACTAACATGTAATGCATTTAAGCAAAATTTTTAATCTAATACAGTTTAGGCTTTTATTGTGGTCCTAAAGATGCTGACACTTGTTTTTTTTTCATCTCATGAGAGAGATGGTCGTAACGTTCTCGTTTACAAATGCTGGGAGAATGTCTCTCACCTATCTAGAAAGAGAGAAATGGCCCTAATGAGATCCCCTGGGATGCTGACATACTTTCCCTCACATCTCAAGAAAGAGAGAGAGAGAGAGAGAGAGAGAGAGAGAGAGAGAGAGAGAGAGAGAGAGAGAGAGAGAGAGAGAGAGAGAGGAAGAAGGGAGATGGTCTTAACGTGGTCCTCAGGGATGCTGACAGACTCTCCCTAACATCTCCAGACAGCGCAGAGCCTCCAGACTTCCTCGAGACTTCACAGGGATTAACCAAAGTGGATTCAACTTTGTTGCTAAATTCTCTCAGCAATTGCAGGACAGACACGACCGCTGGGATGTAAGTTGCGTCACCACAACTCAAGATAGTAAATTTTTGTGTAAGTTTTTATGTATGTAAATGTAATTGTGTATGTGCGTGAGTACGTGTCTGTATGTGTGTATGAGAGAGAGAGAGAGAGAGAGAGAGAGAGGGGGGGGGGATACCACACCATGGGAAACCACGAGCATAGCAGAGCTATGCTCGTGGTATTCCATATTCAGTAAATCTATCATCATAAAAACAAAAAAAAATCCAATGGTTGCAACATTTACCACACTTCAATCACTCCATTTTCAACAACTCGGTGAAGAAAAAAAAATTCTATTAGCCCCTCTGCCCAAATTTTTCCTAAAATTTTAACTGAATTTTCAACCTCTCTGTGGCGCAGGTCTAAACAAATCTTATATATCTATTCGTTCATGTCCTTGTAAGGCTTTATACGTAGTCATCTCTCCCCTCGTTCTCTATGAACTAACTTGGACATCTTCACTGTTTTCAGCTCTGTATGATCCCTGTGGTTTAGCGCTTTATTTTATTATAATAATAATTCACTGTTTTCAGCCATTCATTATAAATAATTTTTTTAACACTGTTATTTTGCATCTCTTTTGTTTTGATTAAGTATGGGCACTTCACAACTGCTGCATGTTCCAATATATATATATATATATATATATATATATATATATATATATATATATATATATATATATATATATATATATATATATATATATATTATATATATATATTCAAGGTATATACTCAACTGTAATGTATATGATTCTTAGTACCCAGGCAAGTTTGTGCCTTGTCTTGCAAACTTTGCACTAAGTTCAATGGCTGTTGTGTTGCAACCCAAAAAAGTTTTAATTATGTCTTTAGATGAAGTGAAGTAGAGAACTTTTCAATGTGTTTCATTATTTTCTTATCGAAATTGAAAGTTCATATCTAGTTGAGTGTGTAATATAGCAGGTGCGTATACACAGAGAGAGAAAAAATAGGCGAGAAGAGGGGTGGCAGAGAAGGTTGGTGTACGGGAGGTGGGTGAGTTTGTGAATGAGAGAGTGGGTTGTTGGGCGAAGTTTTAGGTTGTTGGGCGGACTTTTGGGCTGATGGGCAGGTTTTTGGGTTGTTGTGAGACGGTCTTATTCTTTTTTGAACGAGGATACGTTGTGATACATGCATGAACTTCCACATCCATGTGAAGCTTTTGCCTAATATTTGGTGTACGGGCAAAATAACATCCAAAGATTGACTTTTACAGTAGGTAGAACATAAGAACATAAGAACATAAGAAAGGAGGAACACTGCAGCAGGCCTGTTGGCCCATACTAGGCAGGTCCTTCACAATCCGTCCCACTAACAGAATATTTGCTCAACCCAATTTTCAATGCTACCCAAGAAATAAGCTTTGACAATTCTACCCACTCATGCACGAGTCCCACTCAAATCCAACCCCTCTCACTCATGAATTTATCCAACCTAAATTTGAAACTACCCAAGGTCCTAGCTTCAATAACCCTACTAGGCAGACTGTTCCACTCATCAACTACCCTATTTCCAAACCAATACTTTCCTATATCCTTTCTAAATCTAAACTTATCTTCAGAGGCCCAGAAGAAGATAAATTATGTAATATCACAGTCACTAGCGAAATGATTATGAAACAGCTGGACCGACTGAAACAAAATAAATCGCCGGGTCCTGATGAGCTTTTTGCAAGGGTTCTTAAGGAATGCAAAATGGAACTCTCTGAACCAATATCTAACATTTTTAATTTATCTCTTCAAACAGGTGTAGTGTCTGATATGGGAAGATGGCTAATGTAATTCCTATTTTTAAAGCAGGGGACAAGTCACTACCGTCAAACTACCGCCCAATAAGCCTGACCTCAATTGTAGGCAAATTACTAGAGTCAATTATAGCTGATATTATTAGAAGCCATCTAGATAACGATGGAAATAAATGGTATAAAATACCGACACAATGGAAAAATAAACACATAAGCAGTATAATGTGATCCTTTATTGACAACGTTTCGCCCAGCAGTGCTTTATCGAGTCACAGACAGATCTACCTGGAAAATGAGCAACATAGAGATATATATAGGGTACAGTCAGGTGGAGAATGCTGGGTCAGATGGAGAAAGCTGCATGTGAGTCTTAAAAGTAGTGTGAAAACATAGTGTGACTTAAAGGACCTGCAGTGTACCATTCTTGAGTTCTAGGTGGGATAGCGTTGAAAAGTTTCTTGGCAATAGGTTCAGCTATGTTGTAGAAGCCGTTGTTCTGGTTAAAGTTGTTGGACATACAGATGAGTGATGATTCTAGGATTCTTCGGTATTGCGTGTTGTCTTCTCTGGCGATGAGTCTTGCGTTTCTGTAGTTGATTAAATGGTTGTGTAAATTTCGGTGTTGAACACAGGCATTTCTTGAGTCGTCAGATCTGCCTGCGTACTGGTGTTCTGAAATGCGTGTTTGTAGGTCTCTGGATGTTTCGCCAACGTATAATTTGCTGCAGCCATTACAAGGGATTGTGTATACCCCTGCCGTGGATTGAAGCTTTTCCTGTCTGTTACTGGTAATGTCCTTAATGGTGGTGGATGTGGAGGTGGATACTGGAATGAGGTCTTAGAAAAATGTTGGAAACTTGTTTGGAAATGGAGTTGGTGGGAAGGACTATGTATCTCTTCTCAGCAGTGTCTTCTCTGGGTGTGTTGAAGATGTTTAATGCCCGTCGTCTGCAGTCTCTAATGAAGTGACGAGGATAGTGAAGTTTGGAAAAACTTGTTCAATGAGGAGCATTCTTCTTCAAGGAACTCACTGCTGCAGATTCTGAGTGCGCGCAGGAAAAAGCCTATAATTACACCACGTTTAATTTTGGTGTCGTGGTGAGAGTAGAAGTGGAGAAGACAACACGCAATACCGAAGAATCCTAGAATCATCACTCATCTGTATGTCCAACAACTTTAACCAGAACAACGGCTTCTACAACATAGCTGAACCTATTGCCAAGAAACTTCTTCAACGCTATCCCACCTAGAACTCAAGAATGGTACACTGCAGGTCCTTTAAGTCACACTATGTTTTCACACTACTTTTAAGACTCACATGCAGCTTTCTCCATCTGACCCAGCATTCTCCACCTGACTGTACCCTATATATATCTCTATGTTGCTCATTTTCCAGGTAGATCTGTCTGTGACTCGATAAAGCCCACTGCGTGGGCGAAACGTTGTCAATAAAGGATCACATTATACTGCTTATGTGTTTATTTTTCCATCTAGATAACCATAATTTGATTAATGATACCCAGCATGGATTCACGAGGGGCCGTTCCTGCCTATCTAATTTATTAACCTTCTTCAGTAAAGCTTTTGAGGCTGTTGATCACGATAAAGAATTCGATATTGTTTATTTAGACTTTAGTAAGGCTTTTGATAGAGTACCGCACCAGAGACTGTTAAAGAAAGTGGCAGCTCATGGCATTGGGGGAAAAGTGCTGTCATGGATCGAGTCATGGCTCACCAATAGGAAGCAGAGAGTGTGCATAAATGGGGTTAAATCCGAATGGGGACTTGTAACAAGTGGTGTTCCACAGGGATCAGTCTTAGGCCCATTGTTATTTATAATATATATCAATGACCTTGATGAGGGAATTACTAGTGATATGAGCAAATTCGCCGACGACACGAAGATAGGTAGGATAATTGATTCAAACATAGATGTCATAGAACTTCAGGAAGATTTAGACAAACTTAATTCGTGGTCAGAAAAGTGGCAGATGCAGTTCAATGTAGATAAATGCAAGGTTCTGAAGCTCGGAGTGTCCATAACCCAAGCATTATAAGTTAAATAACGTAGAACTTAGCCATACAGATTGAGAAGGACTTGGGGGTGATGGTAAGCAGCAACCTTAAACCAAGACAGCAATGCCTAAGCGTACGTAATAAGGCAAATAGATTACTGGGATTTATATCAAGAAGTGTTAGCAACAGAAGTCAGAGGTTATATTACAGCTTTATACATCTTTAGTAAGGCCTCACCTAGATTACGCAGCTCAGTTCTGGTCTCCATATTACAGAATGGACATAAATTCGTTAAAACATTCAGCGTAGAATGACTAAATTAATACATAGCATTAGAAATCTTCCTTACGAAGAAAGATTGAAGACCCTAAAATTACATTCACTTGTAAGACGTAGAATGAGGGAGACATGATCGAGGTATACAAGTGGAAAATGGGTATTAACAAAGGGGATATAAATAAGGTCTTGAGGATATCTCTCAAGAGAACCCGCAATAATGGATTCAAGTTAGATAAGTTTAGATTTAGAAAGGATATAGGAAAGTATTGGTTTGGAAATAGGTAGTTGATGAGTGGAACAGTCTGCCTAGTAGGGTTATTGAAGCTAGGACCTTGGTAGTTTCAAATTTAGGTTGGATAAATTCATGAGTGAGAGGGTTGGATTTGAGTGGGACTCGCATGAGTGGGTAGAATTGTCAAAGCTTATTTCTTGGGTAGCTTTGAAAATTGGGTTGAGCAAATATTCTGTTAGTGGGATGGATTGTGAAGGACCTGCCTAGTATGGGCCAACAGGCCTGCTGCAGTGTTCCTCCTTTCTTATGTTCTTATGTTCTTATGTTTGAATCCATTATTGCGGGTTCTCTCTTGGAGAGATATCCTCAAGACCTTATTTATATCCCCTTTGTTAATACCCATTTTCCACTTGTATACCTCGATCATGTCTCCCTCATTCTACTCTTACAAGTGAATGTAATTTTAGGGTCTTCAATCTTTCTTCAAGGAAGATTTCTAATGCTATGTATTAATTTAGTCATTCTACGCTGAATGTTTTCTAACGAATTTATGTCCATTCTGTAATATGGAGACCAGAACTGAGCTGCGTAATCTAGGTGAGGCCTTACTAATGATGTATAAAGCTGTAATATAACCTCTGGACTTCTGTTGCTAACACTTCTTGATATAAATCCCAGTAATCTATTTGCCTTATTACGTACCTCAGGCATGACATAAAGCCCCTTCTTAGGGATTAAAGTATTCTTGACTAGTGGTGAACAGGTTACATGAAGCCTTAATAAATGTTGTATAGTCAATCGTCAAAGTTGGAACAACATTTGCAGTCATTCATCAACGAGTTGAACTAATTTGCTTATGTCTTGCTAAGTCCGAACAACATTGTCACGAAGCCGGACTCGGCTCTTTAAAGGTTAGCTTGTATGTGATTGACATTAACCTGTGAGCCTTAAGAACTGTCACCCATGCTCAACTATGGTTCGTTCAATTCGTGCCCATCAAGTTGCTGCACGAATATGCGTTATAATGCAGCGAAGTGTGACTCAAAAGCCTCCCAAACCATGGCCTTGGTTTCCAAATATAGTTAAAACTTGTCATTGTCTTCTGAAGACTTAGGCGTAGTAGCCTCTCCTGTTTTGTGCACTGAAAAAACCCTGATGCAAACTGGCTGAACTCAGATATTTAAAGACCCTTTTCTATCAGCGTATCAGCAGGCAAGCGAACACACACACACACAAAATGAATCACACGGAACTAAAAGGTACAATGAATATTCAAAAGGATTCTGCAAACATGGGTAGGCAACACGGCACCATGAATTACCATCGTCGGTACGATGAAGTACCACCCTCGGGCAGGCAACATGGTACGATGGAGTACAAACGCATAAATATAGCCTGCTGGTCCATTAAAAGGGAAGGATGTAGAGAGGGCGGTGATAGCGCTTCGACTGTCTGTCCTCTACACCTGATTTAAATGCCACGTACTGAGTTTAGGTGTACATCAGCTTAAGTTGTGAGTATTGCAAATTATCTGATTATATATATATATATATATATATATATATATATATATATATATATATATATATATATATATATATATATAAACACATGGACCGTTTCCCACCGAGGCTGGTGAACCAAGAAAAAGAAACACTTTCATCATCAGTCATTCAACATTGTCTTGACAGAGGCGCGCCATGTGTACATTTGAATCGATGTCAGCTATTATATTCAGCGATTCCGAGAGAGACAGGTTATGCCAGCAAGCAACAACGACAGGAAAGACCTACCAGGTCAGCCAGCAAAAACGACCGGGAGCAGCAACTACCAGTTCAGCAAGCAACAACGACAGGGGATAACAACTACCAGGTCAGCAAGCAACAACGACTGGGGAGTAACAACTACTAAATCAGCAAACAACAACGACAAGGGAGTAACAACTTCCAGGTCAGCAAGCAACAACGACAGGGGAGTAACAACTACTAAATCAGCAAACAACAACGACAAGGGAGTAACAACTACCAGGTCAGCAAGCAACAACGACTGGGGAGTAACAACTACTAGGGCAGGAAGCAACAACGACATGGAGCAGCAACTACCAGGCTGACCAACGAGAATAAATATGACATTTATCTGACTAACAATATTTCTACAAGCTTTTTCCCCAATGCATATTTGATGGTACGTTATCATGACTACGACCTCGTTTGAGACGCTTGTTTATTGTGTACTAACCCTTAGCTGTCTGTCTGTCTGTACTCACCTAGTTGTGGTTGCAGGGGTCGAAATCATAGCTCCGTGTCGTCTGTCTGTCTGTCTGTCTGTCTATCTCTCTCTCTCTCTCTCTCTCTCTCTCTCTCTCTCTCTCTCTCTCTCTCTCTCTCTCCCTCATATACAGCGTAAATTGACTGAAAGATACACTCACCTCTCGGTGTGCCTCCCTAACAATCCTCAGTTTTTATTGATTGTTATCTCTTCGGTTGATTACGGTCTTAATGACCCTCGTGCAGTTGAGTGGCCCTGGGATCTAACTGTTAATTGTCTGGTTGTGTCCATCGGATTAAATGCTTGATCGTATATTTTCATCTTGCTCCTTTTGACTCGCGATATTTTTTCACTTCTTTTATTTTATTTCACGCTTCTTTACTGATAAAGCAAATGTTTCTTAGTCTTGGGGCCATTTCCTTTTTTGATATTATATATATATATATATATATATATATATATATATTAAAATATATATATATATATATATATATATATATATATATATATTATATATATATATATATGCAAGAAAACCACTATGAAAAATAGAATTCCAAGTTCGTGACTACTCACATTATCAAGGAACTATGTTCCTTGATAATGTGAGTAGTTCACAACTTGAATCTTCTATTTTTCATAGTGGTTTTCTTGCATATTTTGATATCACCTGTTTACTGTGATCTTTTGCATATATATATATATATAATCGTGCCTAATAGGTAAAACTGGTCAATTAGCAAGAACTCATCTAAAATTAAGTACTTTCTAAAATTTTCTTTCAAACGTTTAAAGACATTTTTTCATTCATGTTGATGTAAAAAATTTAATTTTGAACCAAAAGAATCTTAGAAAACTTTCCTAACCTTATTATATCAAGCGCAATTTAATTTAGCTAACCCAACTAAATATATTTTAGATACTTTTTGCTATAATTTAATAATTAACAAACACAATGAAATATATTTTTCGTTATGTTCAGAATGATTTTTTCGAAATTATTGCATACACAAATTTTCACTTGTCATATATGGCAATAGGAGCGTTCTATTTCAGAAATCCAAAATTTTACCTAATCGGCACGACATTTATATATATATATATATATATATATATATATATATATATATATAT
>WNWK01054560.1:0-10000 GCA_009830355.1 Cherax destructor
AAACTTAGATAGGGAACAAGGGAGACTACTTTGGGAGGAAATTGTTAAGGCCACAAGACACGATAACGTAGTAATTCTAGGGGACTTTAACTTTAGTCAGATTGATTGGAATTTCATGACAGGGAATTTAGAATCTAACGACTTTTTAGAAGTAGTTCAGGATTGTTTTTGAAGCAGTTTGTAACAGAACCTACAAGGGGAAATAACCTACTTGACTTGGTTCTGGCAAGCAAGAGAAACCCTTGTTAATAATTTAGAAATTACAGAGGAACTGGGCTCAAGCGACCACAAGTCAATTACCTTTAGCATTGAATGGATGTATGATAGTAGGGATAATTCAGTAATGGTCCCAGATTTTCGCTTAGCAGATTATAATGGACTTAGAGAACACTTATCAACTGTGGACTGGGGTGAAGAAGAGAGGTATCAATATGACAGTTTTCTTAACACTATACAGGCTGCCCAAAGAACATTTATCCCGTATAAAGAAATTAGATCAAGTAGAAATGACCCAAAATGGATGAATAATAGGCTCAAATATCTTTTAGGGCAGAAGAAAGGAATTTATAGGCGCATAAAGAGGTGAGGGTTATCTTATAAATCAGTACACTGACATTAAGGGGGACGTTAAAAGGAATAAGAAAAGCTAAACGGGACTATGAAATTAAAGTTGCTAGGGATTCAAAACTAACCCAAAAGTTTTTCCAGGTTTATAGAACAAAAGTTAGGGATAAGATAGGTCCCCTTAAAAATAACTTTGGGCATCTTACTGACAAGGAGAATGATATGTGCTCTATTTTTAATAATTATTTTCTCTCGGTTTTCACACAGGAAGACATTAATAATATCCCAGTAATTAATTTTTACAGAGGCCCAGAAGAAGATAAATTATTAATATCACAGTCACTAGCGAAATGATTATGAAACAGCTGGACCGACTGAAACAAAATAAATCGCCGGGCCCTGATGAGCTTTTGCAAGGGTTCTTAAGGAATGCAAAATGGAACTCTGTGAACCAATATCTAACATTTTTAATTTATCTCTTCAAACAGGTGTAGTGTCTGATATGTGGAAGATGGCTAATGTAATTCCTATTTTTAAAGCAGGGGACAAGTCACTACCGTCAAACTACCCCAATAAGCCTGACCTCAATTGTAGGCAAATTACTTGAGTCAATTATAGCTGATATTATTAGAAGCCATCTAGATAACCATAATTTGATTAATGATACCCAGCATGGATTCACGAGGGCCGTTCCTGCCTATCTAATTTATTAACCTTCTTCAGTAAAGCTTTTGAGGCTGTTGATCACGATAAAGAATTCGATATTGTTTATTTAGACTTTAGTAAGGCTTTTGATAGAGTACCGCACCAGAGACTGTTAAAGAAAGTGGCAGCTCATGGCATTGGGGGAAAAGTGCTGTCATGGATCAGTCATGGCTCACCAATAGGAAGCAGGAGTGTGCATAAATGGGGTTAAATCCGAATGGGGACTTGTAACAAGTGGTGTTCCACAGGGATCAGTCTTAGGCCCATTGTTATTTATAATATATATCAATGACCTTGATGAGGGAATTACTAGTGATATGAGCAAATTCGCCGACGACACGAAGATAGGTAGATAATTGATTCAAACATAGATGTCATAGAACTTCAGGAAGATTTAGACAAACTTAATTCGTGGTCAGAAAAGTGGCAGATGCAGTTCAATGTAAATAAATGCAAGGTTCTGAAGCTCGGGAGTGTCCATAACCCAAGCACTTATAAGTTAAATAACGTAGAACTTAGCCATACAGATTGCGAGAAGGACTTGGGGGTGATGGTAAGCAGCAACCTTAAACCAAGACAGCAATGCCTAAGCGTACGTAATAAGGCAAATAGATTACTGGGATTTATATCAAGAAGTGTTAGCAACAGAAGTCAGAGGTTATATTACAGCTTTATACATCATTAGTAAGGCCTCACCTAGATTACCAGCTCAGTTCTGGTCTCCATATTACAGAATGGACATAAATTCGTTAGAAAACATTCAGCGTAGAATGACTAAATTAATACATAGCATTAGAAATCTTCCTTACGAAGAAAGATTGAAGACCCTAAAATTACATTCACTTGTAAGACGTAGAATGAGGGAGACATGATCGAGGTATACAAGTGGAAAATGGGTATAAACAAAGGGGATATAAATAAGGTCTTGAGGATATCTCTCCAAGAGAACCCGCAATAATGGATTCAAGTTAGATAAGTTTAGATTTAGAAAGGATATAGGAAAGTATTGGTTTGGAAATAGGGTAGTTGATGAGTGGAACAGTCTGCCTAGTAGGGTTATTGAAGCTAGGACCTTGAGTAGTTTCAAATTTAGGTTGGATAAATTCATGAGTGAGAGGGTTGGATTTGAGTGGGACTCGCGCATGAGTGGGTAGAATTGTCAAAGCTTATTTCTTGGGTAGCATTGAAAATTGGTTGAGCAAATATTCTGTTAGTGGGACGGATTGTGAAGGACCTGCCTAGTATGGGCCAACGGGCCTGCTGCAGTGTTCCTCCTTTCTTATGTTCTTATGTTCTTAATTCGCTGATGACACGAAGATAGGTAGGATAATCGATTCAGACGTAGATGTCACGGAACTTCAGGAGGATTTAGACAAACTCAATTCCTGGTCAGAAAAATGGCAGATGCAGTTCAATGTAGATAAATGCAAAGTTCTAAAGCTCGGGAATGTTCATAACCCTAGCACCTACCAGCTTAATAATGTTGAACTCAGCCGTACAGAATGCGAAAAGCATCTGGGGGTTATGGTAAGCAGCAACCTCAAACCAAGTCAGCAATGCCTAAGCGTAAGAAATAAAGCTAATAGATTACTGGGATTTATATCAAGAAGTGTAAGCAACAGAAGTCCAGCGGTTATATTACAGCTTTATACATCATTAGTAAGGCCTCACCTAGATTATGCAGCTCAGTTCTGGTCTCCATTTTACAGAATGGATATAAATTCGTTAGAAAACATTCAGCGACGAATGACAAAGTTAATTCATAGCATTAGAAATCTTCCGTATGAAGAAAGATTGAAGACCCTTAAATTACATTCACTTGTAAGACGAAGAATGAGGGAGACATGATCGAGGTATATAAGTGGAAGATGGGTATTAATAAGGGGGATATAAATAAGGTCTTGAGGATATCTCTCAAGAGAGAACCGCAATAATGGATTCAAATTTGATAAGTTTAGATTTAGAAAGGATATAGGAAAATATTGGTTTGGAAATAGGGTAGTTGATGAGTGGAACAGTCTGCCTAGTAGGGTCATTGAAGCTATGACCTTGGGTAGTTTCAAATTTAGGTTGGATAAATTCATGAGTGAGAGGTTGGATTTGAGTGGGACTCGCACTTGAGTTAATAGAATCTTCAAAGCTTATTTCTTGGGTAGAATTGAAAATTAGGTTGGGCAATTATTCTGTTAGTGGGATGGATTGTGAAGGACCTGCCTAGTATGGGCCAACAGACCTACTGCAGTGTTCCCTCCTTTCTTATGTTCTTATGTTAACATTTATGAAGGGATTCAGGGAAACAGGCAGGCCGGACTTGAGTCCTGGAGATGGGAAGTACAGTGTCTGCACTCTGAAGGAGGGGTGTTAATGTTGCAGTTTTATGACTGTAGTGTAAAGCACCCCTCTGGCAAGACAGTGATGAGTGAATGATGATGAAAGTTTTTCTTTTCGGGCCACCCTGCCTTGGTGGGAATCTGCCGAGGTGTTAATAATATATATATATATATATATATATATATATATATATATATATATATATATATATATATATATATATATATATATATATATATATATATATATATATATATGCAAAAAAGATCACAGTAAAAAGGTGATATCAAAATATGCAAGACAACCACTATGAAAAATAGAAGAATTCCAAGCGCTTTCGTGACTACTCACATTATCAAGGAACTATAAAAGGAAACGTGAGAAGACGGCTTATAAAGAGGCAGAATACACCTCACAGTCAACATCAACACTAACAAAGACAACACCTCACAGTAGCGTAACATCTCACGACTCGTGAAGAGGAACATAAGAAAGGACCTGAAACTCTTCCCAAGAATTAAGATTATTCCAATTTATCATTAAATTCTTCCAAATTTTATTAATTATAAATGAATCCAATTTATACAAACCAAAAGAAATATTCATATTATTTTCAAAACTGCTTTTAATGAAACATGATTCTATTATATTCCTCTTAACCATGGACTTGCTTGATACAACCTTCTCAGCATTTTGAAAATCAATTGGATGGTTAAAGTCTCTCACATGTATAAATAGAGCATTAGAATCTTGTCAGTTCTAATGCTATATTTATGTGGTTTTAATCTTAGTTCAAGACTTTTACCAGTTTGACCATAATAAACTTTATCCCATATTTTACAGGGAATCTTATAGACACAGCCGTCTTCTCACGTTTCCTTTTATAGTTCCTTGATAATGTGAGTAGTCACGAAAGCGCTTGGAATTCTTCTATTTTTCATAGTGGTTGTCTTGCATATATATATATATATATATATATATATATATATATATATATATATATATATATATATATATATATATATATATATATATATATATATATATATATACATATATATATATATATATATAATATATATATATATATGAAAAATATAGTTAGGTACCACCTCTAGAACTGGACTTCAGGGAAAACTCAAGGTTAAAATTCAAAATGTTTTTTTCCGAATCTTCAGTAACATGGAATTGGACATTTCATTTGCATGAATGATAGTTAAACTTATCACAGTTGTGATAAATATGCATCAGTTCTGATTATGCACCAACACACATGATAATTTTTTAGTCTACTAATATATTTAACATTATATCTGACACGCTTTCAGGCAGCAGCGGTAACCCTGTGAAGCTGATTTGCCATTTTCATTGTCAATTCATTCGTTGCAGTTTTAGTTTAATGCCAATCAAATAACTTTGGAACTCCGTAATGGATTTTGTTAAAATGCTCCATTAAAATGGAATCATAACATCAATTGTACTTTGCAGGCAGAGTGATGTCCATGGGGAAATAACACTAGGTTCTCCAAAGTTATGTCAATACATTTACATAACAAATCATATATGACTCGTTGTGAAAAAAAATAAGTTTAGGCAAAAGTTAGGCATCGAAAAATTTCGTCCATATTGGTGATATATATATATATATATATATTTTATATATATATATATATATATATATATATATATATATATATATATACTGAGCCATCAGTGTTTTTAATGTATGAAATAGTCACCAAACCCCATGCCCAGTTTATCATTATTATAATAATTATTATTATTTTTTTATAATTTCCTTACTTCTCGGATAGCCCAGTGACCGAAATAATCTAGTTTGGGGAATCGTCTTCAAATAAAGATTCTCTGGTGTTGCACATGCGTATAATTCCTGATTCTGTCATTAGTGTGATCACATTATACTGCTTAAGTATTTATTTTTCCATTGTGTCGGTATTTTATACCATTTATTTCCAGTGTTTGCTGATGTTTTAACGATATTTTCCTACATATCTCTTTTTCATTTATTAAAACTTTGTGACAAATTTTACAGTAAGAATATAAATTATTTTTAACCTCTCTACAAAGTAACATTTACTAGACGAAGTAAGCTCGTGTATTTTTTTCTTATATATTCACACATCTTAGTGTATGTGCACTAAGAAATATCTGTTTTCAGTTTTTGCACACTTAGATATATCATCGTCGTAATTACACTGAAAATTTGTACCTGACAGCATTGGGCAAGTATACTAATGATACTCACCAATCGATATACTGTATATTTACTTACTGATACATCCCTTGTATAAATATACAATGTGATGTATAATCCGTCCATGTATATATACAAACCTACACCTCTCTCTGTTTTCTCACGTATTGGTATATATACCTCTATCGGTGTATATACACTAAGAGGTTCACAACTTCAGTTATATATACACTTCATGGTGTAACTTGAGGAAAAAAAATGTTGGTCTCATTGGTCTCATGGCTTCAAAATCATAGCACTGAACTGGTGGTCTGAAATCATGGCGAGTTCTAATTCAGTTAGAAAATACTTCATTTGCGGTTTCTCCTTTGCATCAGAATTATTCCTCAGCGAAGGAAATGAGTTATACAATAGTCGGAGTGAGATGTGCGCTGTCCGTACGTCGGAATTGAGTGAGCTCTTGGAAATATTGTTTGGCAGTAGGCTCTTTGGAGTAGTGGTGGGAGTCTCATGGGAGTAGTGGGAGTCGGAGTGGCGCCGGTCTTCCCCAGCTCCCGGACTCGAAGGAGTGTTTTGTTCCACCAGCAAATGCGCTTTTGAAAGCCCCTGCATGATTTTTCCATTTTCGCCAACATCGGGGTGGGTGTGAAGCTGAGAGCTTGCTGCGTTCAGTTGTTTAGAACGTGACCTGCGTACCTCTCAGCGACGATTCTTCCAACTTGCACCTAGGCATCAAGATGGGAAAACTTTCTGACAGGTTGCAAATTGCGATTAAGAAGGTCGACGTCGGCACCGCTAGAAAATAAGAAATTAGTGCAAATTGAAAGCACAAAAACATTAAAATTAGCCAAATTTAAAGCTAACATAAAATGTTAGAGGGATGTATGATATATATTTCTACATAAGAGATACTGCTCATCCTGAAATACGCATCATTTTTAGAGTTAACTTGTTCAGCACTATGCATATATATGCATATATATGCATTATATATATATATATATATATATATATATATATATATATATATATATATATATATATATATATATATATATATATATATATATATATATATATATGCAAGACAACCACTATGAAAAATAGAGAATTCCAAGCGCTTTCGTGACTACTCACATTATCAAGGAACTATGTTCCTTGATAATGTAAGTGTCAGCGCAATTCTCTATTTTTCATAGTGGTTGTCTTGCATATTTTGATATCACCTGTTTACTGTGATTTTTGCATATATATATATATATATATATATATATATATATATATATATATATATATATATATAGATATATATATATATATATATATATATATATATATATATATGTATATATATATATATATATATATATATGTATATATATATATATATATATATATATATATATACGTTAACTTGAGCTATGATATAAGCTGATGGCTCTTTCATTTAACAAAATCATATTTTTCTGAACCAGGAGGTGAGAGAGAGAAGAGGAGAGAAAGAGATATTTGAAGATGTTAAGAGAATGGTTTAAACTAAATAACAGTATAACAGTTGCAGGAGACGTCAATTTAAAAGTAAATAGACCGTCATAGAGAGTTATAGAAAATTGTAGAATCCAAGTGATAATCGACTTTGGGGGACCTAAAATAAATCATGTTTAGAAAAAGGTTTGATAGTAGAAAACCCTTATTATAAGTAAAATATGAATCTCGGTATAATGAAATCTTCAATAAAGGCAGTTTGCATGAATATGTGTTGGAGGATATGAAGAAAAAGGTAATTTTTTGAATTTTGAGAGTGATTAGTCAAATCAATATTGAGCGTTAACAACGGTAAAATTTTTATGATTTATGAAGAACAACGAGAGTTGGTCACCTGGAATGTTAAAAAATAAACTGACAGGAGTATACAGTGTCTTTACTACGAATGAAAAGTGTATATATATATATATATATATATATATATATATATATATATATATATATATATATATATATATATATATATATATATATATATATATATCCAGAAACAATGGCTAGTAACCCCTTTTCCTGTATAGCTTACTAAAAGAAGAAGAAAACCGTCAAAGTGGATGTTTGAATGTGCATGGATGTTGTGCGAATGATAAAAAAGAGATGATTGTAGATGTTATGAATGAAAAGAAGCTGGATGTCCTGGCTTTAAATGAGACAAAGCTGAAGGGGTAGGAGAGTTTCAGTGGTAGAAATAAATGGGATTAGGTCAGGGGTTTCAAATAGAGTTAGAACTAAAGAAGGAGTGGCAATAATGTTGAATAATCATTTATGGCAGGTAAAGAAGGAATATAAATGTATAAATTCAAGGATTATGTGGAGTAAAATAAAGGTTGGATGTGAAAAGTGGGTTATAGTAAGTGTTTATGCACCTGGAGAAGAGAGAAGTGTAGAGGAGAGAGAGAGATTTTGGGAAATGTTGAGTGAGTGTGTGGGGAGTTTTGAACCAAGTGAGAGAGTAATTGTGGTTGGGGATCTTAATGCTAAAGTGGTAAAAATGTTGTGGAGGAGTAGTAGGTAAATTTGGGGTGCCAGGGTAAATGTAAATGGGGAACTATTAATTGAGCTATGTGTAGAAAGAGGTTTGGTAATAAGTAATACATATTTTATGAAAAGAGGATAAATAAATATACAATGTATGATATAGCACGTAAGGAAAGTAGTTTGTTGGATTATGTATTGGTGGATAAAAGGTTAATGGGTAGGCTTCAGGATGTACATGTTTATAGAGGGGCAACAGATATATCAGATCATTATTTGGTTGTAGCTACAGTTAGAGTAAAAGGTAGATGGGACAAAAAGAAAATGGCAACAGCAAGTAAGAGAGGCAAAAGTGTATAAACTAAGGAGGAGGAAGTTAGGGTGAGATATAACAACTATTGGCAGAAAGGTGGGCTATAGTAAAGTAGTGGGTTGAAGAGAGTTGGGATAGTTTTAAAAATGCAGATTAGAATGTGGCAGAAGTTTGTGGCTATAAGAGGTGGGTGCAGGAGAAAGAGGAGTGAGTGGTGGAATGAAGAAGTAAAGGGTGGATAAAAGGAAAAAGGTAGCTTAAGAGGTTTTTACAAAACAGAAGTGTTAATGGAAGACAGAGATATGGAGAGTAAAAGAAAGGTGAAGAGAGTGGTGAGAGAGTGCAAAAGAAGAGCGGATGAAAGAATGGGAGAGAGATCTGTCAAGAAATTTTGCTGAAAACAAGAAAACATTTTGGAGTGAGATATACAAGGTAAAGTCTAGGGAACGAATGGATTTGTCAGTTAAAACAGAGTAGGGAGTTAGTAGATAGGGAGCTGGAGGTATTGGGTAGATGGGAATATTTTGAGGAACTTTTAAATGTCGATGAAAAAGGGAGGCGGTAATTTCATGTACTGGCCAGGGATGTATAACATCGTTTAGGAGTGAAGAAGAGCAGGATGGAGTGTGGAGGTGCGTGAGCCATTACGTAGAATGAAAGGGGTAAATCAGCTGAACTGACGGGATCATGACAGAAATGTTAAAAGCAGGGGAGATATAGTGCTGGAGTGGTTGGTATTTTTTGTTTAATAAATGTATGAAAAGGAAGGTACCAGGATTGGAAGAGATGTATAGTTCCTTTATATAAAGGGAAGGGGATAAAGAGAGTGTAAAATTATAGGGGAATAAGTTTACTAAGTATACAGGTAAAGTGTATGGCAGGGTTATTATTGAAAGAATTAGGAAGACAGAGAGTAGGATTCAAATGAGCAAGGAGGCTTTAGAGTGGGAGGATGTGTAGATCAAGTGTTTACAGTGAAGCAATTGAACAGTATTTGATAAAGGTAGAAAGTTTTTATTGCATTTATGGATTTAGAAAAGGCATATGATAGAGTGGAAAAAAGCAATGTGGCAAATGTTGCAAGTTATGAAATAGGTAGTAAGTTACTGAAGGTAAAGAGTTTTTATGAGGATAGTGAGGCTCGTGTTAGGTGGTAGGAGAGAGGAGATTACTCCCGTAAAAGTAGGTCTTAACAGGATGTGAATGTCACCATGGTTGTTTAAATATTTATAGATGGGGTGTAAAAGAAGTAAATGCTAGGGTGTTGGGGAGAGGGGTGGGATTAAATTATGGAGAATTAAAT
This sequence comes from Cherax destructor, assembly GCA_009830355.1. Taxonomy (NCBI): domain Eukaryota; kingdom Metazoa; phylum Arthropoda; class Malacostraca; order Decapoda; family Parastacidae; genus Cherax; species Cherax destructor. Next base: position 9,952 of record WNWK01054560.1, read on the forward strand.
GAAATGGGGGTTACACAGATTTTTGCTGATATACTGTTTATGGAGATTT
>WNWK01054561.1:0-11525 GCA_009830355.1 Cherax destructor
TTTAAGGATAAGGAAATTCCGTTGGACAATGGTGTTGGGCAAAATGACAGAACCACAACAAGAATTGAGGGAATGGTGCTTGTCAATAGTAACAGGAGTAGTATCTATGGTTGTGAGAAGAGAAAGATCGCGAGCTTGGCTAGCATTCTGGACCGTGATGATGCGAGTGCCGCTCTTGAGAGCGTGAAATGAGATGTCTTTACCAATATGGCGTAGCAGAGCCTTACCAATACTATGGTCTGAAAGATAGGTATTAGGAGAAGTCGGTCGCAGAGTAAAAACTTTGTCCATTGAGTAGTTTGAAACAGAGAGTTTAAGGGAGTGCACGACGAGCTTGTCGTTTCTGAGAGGAACGAGAAGAAAGTGTCGAATCGTCATGTGGGTCTTGGTCGTTTGGGTGTTGGACCAGGGTGGTCCGATGTGAGACGGGCGAGCGATTCGAAAATTGCCGACGGCGAGGAGAAGCCGGAATAAAGGTCAGAGAAGAGCGAAGGTCAGATGTATCGAAAGGGCCAGTCAGGTCCTGGGACCTGAAGCAGGTGACAAACTGGCACCTGCTTCAGGTACAGGGGTATTAGGGTTGTCCGAAGAGTTATCCATTAACAAGGTAGGGTCAGAACTAGGTGCGGTATCAAGGGGCCCTGGGGTAGAGTCACGGATTAAGGCATCCATGGTTAGTTACTTCTTTCTTTTTGTTTTTAAGAAAAAAAGAAAGAAGAAAAGAAAATAAATATAAAAAAAGAATAAAAAAGGGGGAACGTGGAGGAATAGCTCTAGGAGGAATGAAAGGGCGTAATCCTCCGCGCCCAAGAGGACCTCAACACCGCAAGTAGTGCAGATGCTGCATGGAACCCGTGCCATACCCTACCCTTCATGCCAGTAAACCAGCAATCCGGGATAGCAACCTCACATCCACCGAGCCACCTCCGCGGACAAAGAGAGGGCGGCCGGATATCCGCCACAAAGCATACCGCCTTCGGCCACCACCCCGGAATCCGAAAGGTGGCCTCCAGAGATACACCTGTCGCCCGAAAGATACCCAAGGCCACCCCGGGAGACCGGAGAGGATTGGGACATCCCCAGGCGATCCAGATTCCATGGCAAACTACACCACCGCCAAGAACCTCAACGGAATGGGAATGGACCACGGTACCCTTCCCCCTACCTAGGAACTAGAATGCCTGTGGAGAGAATCTCCCAGGGTAAAAATGGGAAGGAAATAAGGGAGGGATGAGGAGGAGGGGGAGGAGGAAAGGGAAAAGAGAGGATGGGGAAGATGGGAAAAGGGAGGGGGGATTGGGGGTAATTAGGTTCGGTCTGAGGAAGAAGACCAAGAGGTCCAATTCCTCAGACCGATAGCCTCTTTACCACGACAAGGAGCCCCCCTTAAAGAGGTCATCCTAGGAAAGGTTTTAGAGAGAGAGAGAGAGAGAGAGAGAGAGGGTACAGGAGGGTGAGTGCTTGATGCTTGTATAATGAACAGTCTTTTGGCAGAGTGTTAAGAAGCACATAACTTCTAATAACATGTTCATTTTTCCACTGAAGTCTACCTTGTCCACAATTACTATCGCATTTGCTTTGTCTGTTTCGTAAGGAGAAGTCTAGGATCTTTCCTTAATTCATGGTATAACTTGCCAAATCTTTGAGGACAGTTGTGTTGTAGAGGTCTGAGCAAAGCTCAGACCTCTACAACACAATTGGTAAAACTTACGTGCCTCTTATATAGGAAAGGAGACAAATGTTTTTTTTTTTTTTTTGTTATTTGAGGTGCTGTTTGAGTGTGGACAAGGTAACATTTATGAAGTGATTCAGTCGGGAAAATGGTTAGTCGGTCTTGAGTCCTGGAGGTTGGTAGTAAAGTGCCTGCACTCCTAGGGAGAAGTGAAGAACTTGTGGTCTGGAGGGTCATTTTAACTGTAATGTCAAAGAATATCAGACGCATAAGATGTTTTTATAATGACCGCTGTCTTGCTACAGTGTTAGGTAATTACACAAATTGGTACTACCACTAGAAAATATAACCTAGAAAATATAACCACTGTAACTAAAAACAGGTAGTTACGGAAAAGGTAATCATATAAATGCACGTATTAATACACATGCCAATTTACATGACAGTCACATACACATGCATGCATCCATACATACAGGCACATTGAGAAACACAAACACGTTACACCCCAATACATACATACACAAACACATACATAAACACCTTACACACCAACACAAACATACATAAACACACTAAGATATGCATACACACCCATACATCATAGCAATACGCTCCCATACAAGCATATACATACACCAAGAAACATTAATATATATTCAGTCTTGAGAGAACGCTATTCAGCAGCAAGTAGTAGGCGGGGCAGAGGACATGACGTGCCGCACTGCAGTACATAGCACGTAAACAATATGATGAACTAGGAGGGGAGGAATTAGGGGATGGTTGAAGCAGGAACAGAATGAGAGGGGAGATAGACAGGGAAAAAGGAAATAGAGGAGGAATGGGGAGGTAGGACAAATGACAAGGAAGGGAATTTAAATGGGAGAAAGAAATGGTGGAGTGAGGGGGAGGGGAACGAGAAGATTGTTTATAGCCAGAAGGACAGTATGGGGATGGGAGGGTTTTATGTCTCCGCTGCAGGGATGGGGACGGGAGGGAAGGAAGGTTGTTTCTAGGACCTGCATAACTTTAAACACGCATGTGTCAATACATGACTGCGTGGTGCTTGGTGTTTGGTGCGTGGTGCGTGGTGTATGGTGCGTGGTGTATGGTGCGTGGTGTTTGGTGCGTGGTGTATGGTGCGTGGTGCTTGGTGTTTGGTGCGTGGTGCGTGGTGTATGGTGCGTGGTGTATGGTGCGTGGTGCGTGGTGCGTGGTGTTTGGTGCGTGGTGTCTGGTGCGTGGTGTTTGGTGCGTGGTGTATGGTGCGTGGTGTTTGGTGCGTGGTGTATGGTGCGTGGTGTATGGTGCGTGGTGTTTGGTGCGTGGTGTATGGTGCGTGGTGCGTGGTGTATGGTGCGTGGTGCGTGGTGTATGGTGCGTGGTGCGTGGTGCGTGGTGTGGCCTGAGTCCAACTAGAGGTTCTGCAGTAGCGGAACAGCGTAAATATACTTTTTTTGTGGCAGTCAGGACACTTTTAACTTTTATATAATAAGTCACAGTCAAGGAGAAAATAGACCCTTTAATAAATGTTTATCTAGTGGATAAAGAGGAAATAATATCTGATAATGTCGAGAAATTACTCCATAGACACATAGATATCAAAGAAATAACAGAACCAGTATTACAATAAGCTCAGCGACATTCACTTATAGCAGAACACGAGGAGGAACACCTGATGCTATAAAAGTTGTGAGAAGCAACTTAGTATGATTGAAGCATACACTTAACTTAGTATGATTGAAGCATACACTTAGTATGATTGAAGCATACACTTAGTATGATTGAAGCATACACTTAACTTGAGGTCAGTGCCGAGGTAACTGCCTACTTCACTACAGTTCTGCCCTCGTCTTGTTTTGAGAGTAGTTCTGGTATTTTAAGAAGCAGGAATCCCTTGCTGCCACTTTACCCAACTGGCATTGGCACTGGTTCTTTTTAACCTATAATATCTACCAATAAAGCCACGTCCAGCACTTGTGCCTCTTCAGCAACTCTTTAAGAATAATGCAGAGGATTAGACACTGGAGAAGCCCACAGCATGAAGAGTGAAGAACATTATTAATGGACAGATGGTAAATGAACAAATGCCGGAATCGTTGAAATTAAGAGTTTAGTTAACAGTTAACAGTAAGAGATGTGACAGGTACGACAATAGAGGCGATATCAATCGTAAAAACTGCAATAATTAGTCTGTGAAGTGTCAGTTATGATATTGATACAGATATCAACTTTAAAAGTCATAAATTGTAATTACACTGGAAAATATGAAAACACTCCATAAATAAAATACTACATCCTCGGGTATCACTGAATGAAAGATAATTAATCTGGGTAATTTGTGTCTTTTGAAAATAATTATTACTGTCAAGATTTATTATCTCAGGGGAAAATATATAATCATCCTTCTTATTCCCATTGTAATACTTCTCTTGTGTAGCTAAGTCAAGACTGAGAGAGAGAGAGAGAGAGAGAGAGAGAGAGAGAGAGAGAGAGAGAGAGAGAGAGAGAGAGAGAGGAGGGGAGGCATTTCTTTACATTGTGGGACGTATAAAATTAAAATCTAAACTACTTTGATTTACTCACATTTGCATAGCAGTGAGCGAGGCCCATAGCTCGTTGGTACCTGTTATTAACACTGCAACAACAACGAACAACAGCTCAGTTTATCTTTGCACAAACTTATTGTGCAATACACACAACAGGTTTGTCCATGTTTGTATATGACGTGAAGCTGATGAGAGAATACAAACAGAAGCAGACCAAGAAAGACTACAAATGGATGTGTATGAAGTGCAGGATTGGTTTGTCAAGTGTCTAAAAGAATTTACCACCAGCAAATGCAAAGTTATGAAATGAGGAAAGAACAAAGACAACATGGAACCTATTGCAGGCTTGGTAAACACAGCCTGCAAACCTCCATGGTAGAGGACCTCGGGGTGAGTAAAGCTCCGAGCATTTTCCCAGAGGCACATCAAAAGAATAACCGATGTAGCAAATGCGAGACTGGCATGTTTAAGGACAGCTTTCACGAACCTCAATAAGGAGGCTTTTGCGAATCTATTATTATTATTATTATAATGAAATAGAAGCGCTAAACCACAGGGGTCATAGAGCCCTGTTGCGAATCTATACATGACATTTCAGACCTATCTTTGAGGAAGTCAGTATGGATCTTATATCAGAAAAAAACACTAAAAGATGTTGGAAAAAGTGAATAAGTTTGCAGTTAGACTGATAAAAATATTAATGCTTAATCGGCAGAAAACACTATTGTTGAATAGGCCAAAGTCGACGGTTCTGCTTATTCAGCACTACATATCAAGGGTTCGATTCCCTGCTGGTCGCAGTATTGCTAGTACTTTGTTCAGTGAATGCAATAATATATACATATACAGGGAGACTGCCCGTCTCCTAGCCGTGACTGCACATCACTCTGGGGACTTCCTCCAAACAGTTCCCATTTCGGCCATGGGAACACGCCTGGACCCTAAGACCCTTCGTATTGCAGTGGCTCTGCGCCTTGCTGCCCCTATTCACACGGAATATACGTGTATTTGCAGCGATGCGCAAGCCGACCAATATGGTCTACATGGTCTTAACTGTTCTAAAACCAAGGGTTGGCATGCAAGACACAATGAGGTCAACGACATCATAAAGAGAACCCTTGCTACAGCTGGATGCCCAGCCGAGAGAGAGCCTCGATCACTAGCAGCCAACAACGCCCACAACCCAGCAAACCGCCCTGACGGGATCACCATCTATCCTTGGAAGAATGGCAAGCTCTTAGCATGGGATTATACCTGTGTGTCGACACTGGCTGACACCTACATCCCTCACAGTGTTGGGCGACAGGGAGGAGCTGCTGACCACAGAGAGGAGTACAAAATCGGCAAGTACAGGGACATAAGCCAACAGTATAAATTTGTCCCAGTGGGATCAGAGACCTTGGGAGCGTGGGGAAAAAATGCAACATGTTTCCTTAAAGAACTGGGTTCCAGACTCATCGACACCACCAGGGACCCAAGGGCAGCCACGTTCATGTTCCAGCGTCTCAGCGTGGCCATCCAGAGGGGAAATGCATGCTGCATACTTGGCTCGCGTCCGGCTTCGGAGGAGCTGGAGGAGATTCATAATCTTTGACATATTATACCATTGTATTCATGTTCATGTTTGTGTTTTCTATAAATGTATTCTGTCTATTAATAAAGCATTTATATGTATGTATGTGTGTATATAGGATGGGGTGGTAGGAGAAGTGGAATATTCAAATGGCATCAGGAAGAAATCCAAATATTCTTCCTCGAAGCCTTTTTATCCACTTCTCCGAGGCTATGGGTCCCACAATTTGCACTAGAGGTGGACCCCATTCTATATATATTTAAAAAAAAAAAAAAAAAAAAATATATATATATATATATATATATATAAGTAGTAGGTTGGTAGACAGCAACCACCCAGGAAGGTACTACCGTCCTGCCAGGTGACTGTGAAACAGAAACCTGAAACTGTTTTACAAGATGGTAGGATTGCTGGTGTCTTTTTTCTGTCTCATAAACACGCTGGATAACAGGTATATCTAGCTACTTCTACTTACACTTTAGGTCACACTACACTGGCATACACATGCATATATATACATACACACATCTAGGTTTTTCTTCTTTTTCTTAATAGCTCTTGTTCTTTTTATTTTCTCTATTGTCCATGGGGAAGTGGAAAGAATCTTTCCTCCGTAAGCCATGCGTGTCGTATGAGGCGACTAAGATGCCGGGAGCAATGGGCTAGTAACCCCTTCTCCTGTACAAATCTATTAAAAACGAGAAGAAGAAAAACTTTATAAAATTGGGTTGTCTGAATGTGCGTGGATGTAGTGCGGATGATAAGAAACAGATGATTGCCGATGTTATGAATGAAAAGAAGTTGGATGTCCTGGCCCTAAGCGAAACAAAGCTGAAGGGGGTAGGCGAGTTTCAGTGGGGAGAAATAAATGGGATTAAGTCAGGAGTATCTGAGAGAGTTAGAGCTAAGGAAGGGGTAGCAATAATGTTGAAGGATCAGTTATGGAAGGAAAAGAGGGAATATAAATGTGTAAATTCAAGGATTATGTGGATTAAAATAAGGGTCGGATGCGAAAAGTGGGTCATAATAAGCGTGTATGCACCTGGAGAAGAGAGGAGTGTAGAGGAGAGAGAGAGATTTGGGGAGATGTTAAGCGAATGTATAGGAACTTTTGAACCAAATGAGAGAGTAATTGTGGTAGGGGACCTAAATGCTAAAGTGGGAGAAACATGCAGAGAGGGTGTAGTAGGTAAGTTTGGGGTGCCAGGTGTAAATGATAATGGGAGCCCTTTGATTGAACTTTGTATAGAAAGGGGTTTAGTTATAGGTAATACATATTTTAAGAAAAAGAGGATAAATAAGTATACAAGATATGATGTAGGGCGTAATGACAGTAGTTTGTTGGACTATGTATTGGTAGATAAAAGACTGTTGAGTAGACTTCAGGATGTACATGTTTATAGAGGGCTACAGATATATCAGATCACTTTTTAGTTATAGCTACAGTGGGAGTAAAAGGTAGATGGGATACAAGGAAAATAGAATCAGTAAGTAAAAGAGAGGTGAAGGTTTATAAACTAAAAGAGGAGGCAGTTAGGGTAAGATATAAACAACTATTGGAGGATAGATGGGCTAGTGAGAGTGTAGGCAATGGGGTCGAAAATGTATGGGGTAGATTTAAAAATGTAGTGTTAGAGTGTTCAGCAGAAGTTTGTGGTTACAGGCGAGTGGGTGCGGGAGGGAAGAGGAGCGATTGGTGGAATGATGATGTAAAGAGAGTAGTAAGGGAGAAAAAGTTAGCATATGAGAGGTTTTTACAAAGTAGAAGTGATGCAAGGAGGGAAGAGTATATGGAGAGAAAAAAAGTGGTGAAGCAATGTAAAAAGAGAGCAGATGAGAGAGTGGGTGAGATGTTATCAGCAAATTTTGTTGAAAATAAGAAAAAGTTTTGGAATGAGATTAATAAGTTGAGGAAGCCTAGAGAACAAATGGATTTGACAGTTAAAAATAGGAGAGGAGAGTTATTAAATGGAGAGTTAGAGGTATCGGGAAGATGGAGAGAATATTTTGAGGATTTGTTAAATGTTGATGAAGACAGGGAAGCTGTGATTTCGTGTGTAGGGCAAGGAGGAATAACATCTTGTAGGAGTGTGGAAGAGCCAGTTGTGGGTGTAGGGAAGTTCGTGAGGCAGTGGGTAGAATGAAAGGGGTAAGGCAGCTGGGATTGATGGGATAAAGATAGAAATGTTAAAAGCAGGTGGGGATATAATTTTGGAGTGATTGGTGCTATTATTTAATAAATGTATGGAAGAGGGTAAGGTACCTAGGGATTGGCAGAGAGCGTGTATTGTTCCTTTGTATAAAGGCAAAGGGGACAAAAGAGAGTGCAAAAATTATAGGGGAATAAGTCTGTTGAGTGTACCTGGTAAAGTGTATGGTAGAGTTATTATTGAAAGAATTAAGAGTAAAACAGAAAGCAGGATAGCAGATGAACAAGGGGCTTTAGGAAAGGTAGGGGTGTGTAGACCAAGTGTTTACAGTGAAACATATAGGTGAACAGTATTTGGATAAGGGTAAAGATGTTTTGTGGCATTTATGGATTTGGAAAAGGCGTATGATAGGGTAGATAGGGGGCAATGTGGCAGATGTTGCAGGTGTATGGAATAGGAGGAAGGTTACTGAAAGCAGTGAAGAGTTTTTATGAGGATAGTGAGGCTCAGGTTAGAGTGTGTAGGAGGGAAGGGGACTATTTCCAGTAAAAGTGGGCCTTAGACAAGGATGTGTGATGTCACCGTGGTTGTTCAATATATTTATAGATGGGGTTGTAAGAGAAGTGAATGCGAGGGTCTTGGCAAGAGGTGTTGGGCTAAAAGATAAAGAAGCAAATACAAAGTGGGAGTTGTCACAGTTGCTTTTGCTGATGACACTGTGCTTTGGGAGATTCTGAAGAGAAGCTGCAGAGGTTGGTGGATGAATTTGGTAGGGTGTGTAAAAGAAGAAAATTGAAAGTGAATATAGGAAAGAGTAAGGTGATGAGGATAACAAAAAGAATAGGTGACGAAAGATTGGATATCAGATTGGAGGAGAGAGTATGGAGGAGGTGAATGTATTCAGATATTTGGGAGTGGACATGTCGGCGGATGGGTCTATGAAGGATGAGGTGAATCATAGAATTGATGAGGGGAAAAGGGTGAGTGGAGCACTTCGGAGTCTGTGGAGACAAAGAACCTTGTCCATGGAAGTAAAGAGGGAATGTATGAGAGTATAGTTATACCAACGCTCTTATATGGGTGTGAAGCATGGGTGATGAATGTTGCAACGAGGAGAAGGCTGGAGGCAGTGGAGATGTCATGTCTGAGGTCAATGTGTGGTGTGAATATAATGCAGAGAATTCGGAGTTTGGAAATTAGGAGGAGGTGCGGATTACCAAAACGATTGTCCAGAGAGCTGAGGAGGGGTTGTTGAGGTGGTTTGGACATGTAGAGCGAATGGAACGAGACAGAGTGACTTCGAGAGTGTATAAATCTGTAGTGGAGGGAAGGCGGGGTAGGGGTCGGCCTAGGAAAGGTTGGAGGGAGGGGTAAAGGAAGTTTTGTGTGCGAGGGGCTTGGACTTCCAGCAAGCATGTGTGAGCGTATTTGATAGGAGTGAATGGAGGCATATGGTTTTTAATACTTGACGTGCTGTTGGAGTGTGAGCAAAGTAACATTTATGAAGGATTCAGGAAACCGGCAGGCCGGACTTGAGTTCTGGAGATGGGAAGTACAGTGCCGGCACTCTGAAGGAGGGGTGTTAATGTTGCAGTTTTTAACTGTAGTGTAAAGCACCCTTCTGGCAAGACAGTGATGGAGTGAATGATGATGAAAGTTTTCTTTTCGGGCCACCCTGCCTTGGTGTGAATCGGCCGATGTGTTAATAAAAATATATATATATATATATATATATATATATATATATATATATATATATAATATAATATATTATAATATATATATATATATATATATATATATATATATATATATATATATATTATAATATAATATAATATATTATATATATATATATATATATATAATATATATATATATATATATATATATATATATATATATATATATATAATATAATATAATATATATATATATATATATATATATATATATATATATATATATATATATATATATATATATATAATATAATATATTATAATATATATATATATATATATAATATAATATATTATAATATATATATATATATATATAATATAATATATTATAATATATATATATATATAATATAATATATTATAATATATATATATATATATATATATATATATATATATATATATATATATATATATATATATATATATATATATATATATGTCGTGCCGATTAGGTAAAACTGGTCTATTAGCAAGAACTCACCTAAAATTAAGTCCTTTCTAAAATTTTCTCTTATACGTTTAAATATATATTTTTTCATTTATATTAATGTAAGAATTTATTATTTTGTACCAAGAGAAACTTTGAAAACCTACCTAACCTTATTACAACAAGCGCAATTTAATTTAGCCTAACCCAACTAAATATATTTTAGATACGTTTACAATAATTTAATAATAAACAAACACAATGAAATATTTTTTTCGTTGTTTAGAATGATTTTGGCAAAATTATTGCATACACAAATTTTCACTTGTCTTATATGGCAAGGTGAGCGTTGCTATTTAAGCCAAAATCGCAAGTTTTACCTAATCGGCACGACATATATATATATATATATATATATATATATATATATATATATATATATATATATATATATATATATACATACCTTGTCATGAGGTTCGTAGGTTCGAGTCTCCGTCGGCCAGAGATCAGTGTTTGTGAATATTTCGCCTGCTCTTGCGAATTCCTTGCATTGTAAAAATCTCTAGTTGTGTCGATGCATGCAGGGATGAGATGAAAAGCTGTAAGCCTCCTGCCTGAAAGCTGGCTGCCTTGGAATAACGTCTAGCGAAAGCTGGATGCCAAGGTATTGGACCAGTGTGGTACGGTCGGTAAAGCACTACGTACCTTGTCATGAGGTTCGTAGGTTCGAGTCTCCGTCGGCCAGAGATCAGTGTTTTTTATATATATATATATATATATATATATATATATATATATATATATATATATATATATATATATATATAATGGATGGGGTCCACCTCTGGTGAAATTGTGGGACCCATAGCCTCGGAGAAGTAGATAAAAATGCTTCAAGGAAGAATATTTAGATTTCTTTCTGAAACCATTTGAATATTCAACTTCCCCTAAAACCCCATTGTGTATAAACTTTATTTCAAGACAAAATACATTGACAAGAGTACAATAGGGAGTAAAACAACAAAGATAACAACTCAGAGTTACATGTCAAATACTTCGTCCAGCTCCCCTCTGAATCGCAACACTGAGTCTCTGAAAGAGGAAGCTGGTCGCCCTGTGGTCCTTGGTTTCTATGATGAGGTTTTCACCCAGTTCTTTGAGAAACTTTAGAGCACACTTGCCCCATGCTCCAATGGTCTCCGACCCTATTGGGATGAAGTTATAGCATGGGGAAAGGCCTTCATATTTGCGAGTCTTCTGGGTCTCCCTGTGGCTGGCAGTTTCACCCTTCAGCTACGGAGTATGGCAAATAGGTGTCTGCCATTGCGTCAGCACAGATGTAGTCCCAAGCAATCTGCCTTCCATCCTTCCAGGGTAGCATAGTGGCTCCATCAGACGCTTTT
>WNWK01054562.1:0-11525 GCA_009830355.1 Cherax destructor
ACCGCCAAGAACCTCAACGGAATAGGAATGGACCACGGTACCCTTCCCCTACCTAGGAACTAGAATGCCTGTGGAGAGTAGCTCCCAGGGTAAAAATGGGAAGGAAATAAGGGAGGGATGAGGAGGAGGGAGGAGGAAAGGGAAAAGGGAGGATGGAGAAAATGGGAAAAGAGAGGGGGATTGGGGGATTAGGTTCGGTCTGAGGAAGAAGACCAAAAGGTCCAATTCCTCAGACCGATAGCCTCTTTACCTCGTCAAGGAGCCCCCCTTAAAGAGGTGGTGAAGGTATGATACCACTTATACTAAGCAAATTTCCTAAATTTGCTTGTAACAGATAAGTGAACTGTAGATATAAATCCAAATTAATTTCCATGAACGTGCCTATCTGTGCTCATGATAATGCGAGCACAGATGGGCATGTTTATGGAGCAACTTGCAATGTGAACAGACTGACTGATGTTGTAGTGGCCAGGCTTAGGCTTGGCTACAAGTACTTCTGACAGTTTGGGAGACACACAGATGATGATCAAACTAAATGCAAATTATGTGATCAGGCATATGGTCACTATCTTGAACACTATGTGCTTAATTGTCCACTCATTGAGGAATATAGAGATAGACAGTATAATAACCTATGTGACATGTCAAGATATCTTATTCATGAAATAAGATGCCAGTTGTACTAAGCAAATTTCCTAAATTTGCTTGTAACAGATACAGTAGACCCTCATTTAGCACGACTTTATGTTGCGCGTTTTGGGTATTACGTGATTGAAGAATTGCGGCACATTTTTATCTAACACGACGTAAACCTTATATTACGCGATTCGCTGGAGGAGAAAAATTTTGAGCCCGCGGTCGCCTGCAGTAGGTTAAACCATTGAGTCAGTGGGGGTCCTACTAAGGGTGGCTATGATCCACAACAAGTGTTTAATGCTGACGAGACAAGTGTTTTCTGGAAGAAAATGTTAACATGAACTTATATCAGTCAGCAAGAGAAAAGTGCACCAGGCTTCAAGACAGCAAAGGATCGCTTCACCTTGCTCCTTTTGGGTAATGCATCAGGTGATTTCAAGTGTAAGCCCATGGTTATTTACCGCTGTAAGAATCCTCATGCTTTGAGGAAAAGGGAATTTGTTTTTCCTTCGCACAAACTAAGTTTATTCAGGTATACAGAGATAGTTACATTGATTATCATACATAGCAGCATATGTGTAGAGAACCTAGGATAACCCAAAGTGTTATCATAGAGAACCTAGGATAACCCAAAGTTTGGGTTATCCTAGGTTCTCTACACATATGCTGCTATGTATGATAATCTTCGTAACTGTATCTGTGTATACCTGAATAAACTTACTTACAGTTTGTAGGAAGAAAAAACAACCATTCCCTCAAGCGGCCGGTGCTAATGTTGTGGAACAGCTGGGGAGACCACCCGCCTTCCCATGTTACCCCTCCCCCAACAACACCCCACCATCCCAGCATTCGTATTCCATACGCGTCAAGAATAAGAGAGTGAATTGTGTTTTGATCTTTAAATTACTATATCTTGTATCTGCCTAGCAATCATGTCACCCAGTAGGCATACCAGATTTAGATTTTGCCACCGAAGTGGCTAGTTTATTGTGCACCCCATATCCATCCTGTGGACGGTAGCGCAAGAGCATATGGATACACAAAAGGCCTAGGCACTAGGCCCCAAAGGGGTTAACAATTGTACATTTGGGTTCATATCTACATTTCAATTATCTGTTACAAGCAGGTATCTTATTTCATGAATAAGATATCTTGACATGTCACATAGGTTATTATATTGTCTATCTCTATATTCCTCAATAAGTGCACAATTAAGCACATAGTGTTCACGACAGTGACCATATGCCTGATCACATAATTTGCATTTAGTCTGATCATCATCTGTCTCCCAAACTGTCAGAAGTACCTGTAGCCAAGCCTAAGCCTGGCCACTACAACATCAGTCAGTCTGCTCACATTGCAAGTTGCTCCACAAACATGTCCATCTGTGCTCGCATTATCATGAGCACAGATAGGCACGTTCATGGAAATTAATTTGGATTTATATCTACAGTTCACTTATCTGTTACAAGCAAATTTAGGAAATTTGCTTAGAATAAGTGGTATCTTACCTTCACTAATAAGATATCTTGACATGTCACATAGGTTATTATACTGTCTATCTCTATATTCCTCAATAAGTGGACAATTCAGCACATAGTGTTCAAGACAGTGACCATATGCCTGATCACATAATTTGCATTTAGTTTGATCATCATCTGTGTATCTCCCAAACTGCCAGAAGTACTTGTAGCCAAGCCGAAGCCTGGCCACTACAACATCAGTCAGTCTGTTCACATTGCAAGTTGCTCCATAAACATACTTATCTACATTCATGTTATCATAGTGGGTTATAGATCTACTCAGGCTTCTAACTGCATTCCTATAGCTATCATTTTCATTATTTATTTCTCTCCTAATATTATTCCTAATGCTAGACACAGATATACCAAAGTTATATTCTACATGCTCATCCCTTTCCACTTGAAAAAGCAAATGACCTCATAAATGACTGGTCCAAAATCTCCAGGCATGAAAACCTGCCATCTCATATTAGAGAAAACTTAGAGAGTGCTTCTGAAGAAATGTTTGAACTGATTAATTTTATGAGCCAAAATATTGATGAGAGTGATTGCCTCTTCACAGAGTATGAATTAGATAACGCATTAACCAAAGGTCGATCAACTGCTCCTGGAGAGGATGGTATAACCTATGATATTCTCAGAACTTTAAGGCACGTGCCTAATAATCCTTTGTTGGCACTGTATAATACCAGTTACATTGAGGGAGTTCTTCCTACTTCCTGGACCAATAGTCTCATTGTGCCTATCCCTAAGCCCCAACAGCCTGATACATTTAGACCGATCTCCTTAACTAGCTGTCTTTGTAAAATTTTGAAAGAATGATACTTAACAGACTGTACTATAGAATCAGACACCAACTCTCCCCTCCCTCTATGGGTTCATGAAAGGTAAGAGTGTGCAGAATTGTATCTCCACCTTTCTCACCTCACACACCTCTACTAGTTTTACCACATTTCTTGATCTAAAATCTGCATTTGATATCGCGAACAGAACTGTTATACTACATGAACTAGCCAAAATGAATATTGGTGGTAGCCTACTCTGCTGGATAATAGGATACCTGTCAAACAGAGTATCCTCTGTCCTCTACCAAGGCTTTAGAAGCGAGTCTAAAGAAATGTCCCTAGGTACACCACAGGGAGGAGTTCTCAGTCCCATGCTATTTAATATTCTGATTAATGCCCTCCTAAATGCTCTTCCTGCCTCACCTAAACATATAGCTATAAGCTATGCTGATGACATCATGATCCATACAACAGGGCATAAAAAGATGAGTTCCGTTCTTAATGAAGTTCAAGCAATTTGTAATCGACTAGGCCTCATAATATCTTCCTCTAAAACAAAGATATTAACAAGCAAACGACATCCCCCACCCATCTATTTGCAGGGTGAAAACATTAGCTACGTTAAAACTTACAGATATCTTGGTGTAGATGTACCCTTTACCAAATCTACTATACCACAACTAAATAAAAATGCAAAGATAGACTAAATGCTCTTAAAGCTGTTGCTGGATACAACCCCAACTATGGTGCTAATGTGAGAATCGCGAGAATGATGTACATAGCCTATATTAGGTCCTTAATTGATTATGCTGCTCCCATGTTGATATTAGCTCGAGAAAGTTCTCTCCGACCCTTGGAGTTAATGCAAAATGAAGCTCTCAGAATTATTCTTGGCTGTCCCAAATCTACAAAGGTTCTTAATATGAGGAAGGAGCTTGGTATTACTAGTATCAGTGATAGGATTATTGAGATTAACACTGTACTTGGTATTAGATTGTTAAGAAATGAACCAGACACTGTCACAATGAATCTTACTAAATGTCTAGAAGTAAATACTCACAGATCTAAATGGATTGTGAAAACATGCAATTACATTAAGTTTTACAACCTGCATGAATTGTATCACTGTAGGCAACAAGAGCATTTCACCCCTCCATGGAAGATGTGTTCATTTAATATCACATACCTGCAAGTCCCTCCCAAGAAGCTCATTGCTAGTAATCCCTTCCTTAAATCACTTGTTAAAGCAACTGCTCAAGAAGAAATTTATCGCCTAGCTGGTAGTAATAAGTTATCTCAAGTTATATACACTGATGGATCTAAACAGGAGTCTTCTGGCAGGGCTGCATCTGCTCTGGTTGCCACCTCCCTAGTTAAGAACAATAATAATTTTTTTGAACTAGGCATAAGAATTAACAACTGGGCGTCTACACTGCAAACTGAATTGTTTGCAATCCTTATGGCACTAAAGCTAACTTATGACACTGAGCTTGACTCTATCATTATTACTGATTCTATGTCATCATTGAAGGCTCTTGACTCCTATAATGACTCTAACAGCATGCTCATTGGAGAAGCCAGGTATAGATACTCAAAAATCCGGGACAAAGGAATTAAAGTACATTTGCTATGGATTCCGTAGGCATACCAGTGTTGCTCAAAGTGGCAAGAAAATGTTTAAGCATTTATTAAGTCTTAAAATTAACAAACAAACAAACAAACAAACAAATTTTATTTCATTGCAGGTTACATGGGTATTGGAAATTACAATGTAAATTGAGTGCAAGGAGAGCCACTGACATGCCATGGCATTAGGGGCAGCTTATTCTAGTCCTTAAAAACTAGGTACTTAATATTAGAGAAATTTATTGAGTTTATTCTAGTTAAAAATTATTTTCAAAATTACAATATGATGAAATTTTACTGTTTAAATTATTATATAATGATATTAGATCTTAGATTGTTACAGGTGTTAAGATTCTTGAATGATAATATGGAATTGAGATTATCTTAAGGAAAATAACATTGAGCATTTTTGACATTAACTTATAATATGAGTAGGGGTAACATAATAGTAACATATTATTAAAAATTGAGATTATCGTATAGGAAAGTAACAATGAGCATTTTTCAAAGTAGTTTATAGCATGATCATTTAGGTTTGGGTGAGTAGGTGGTTTTGAGTTGAGTCTTAAATTGATTTTCAGACAAGATTATCTTAATATTTACTGGTAATGAATTCCAGATTCTGGGGCCCTTTATGTGCATAGAATTTTTACATAGGTTGATATGAACACGGGGTATATCAAAAAGTGATCTGTGTCGTGTGTTGTGGTCATGGGTCCTATTAAAGTTGGTGAGGAGAGTTTTGAGCAGAGGGTTTATATTAGAGTGTAAAGTTTTATATATGTAGTAGGCACAAGAGTAAGTATGAATGTTCTTTACGGTGAGTAGTTTGAGACTTTTGAATATTGGTGGAGTATGCTGTCTAGAGTGGGAATTTGTTATCATTCTGACTGCGGCCTTTTGTTGTGTTATGAGTGGTCTAAGGTGATTTAACGTTGTTGATCCCCATGCACAGATTCCATAGGTGAGATACGGGTAGATAAGTGAATGATAGAGTGCAAGGAGAGCTGATTGAGGTACATAATAGCGTATCTTTGATAATATGCCTACTGTCTTCGAGATTTTCTTTGAAATTTGTTGTATGTTGTTTGGAATTTAAGGCTACTGTCAAGGTGGATTCCTAGGAATTTTCCCTCTGTGAGTCTTGTGATGGGTGTACCATTAAGTGTTATGTTAAGTGGAACATTTGTGACTTTGCTTCCAAACTGTATGAAGTAGGTCTTGTCAGTATTGAGAGTAAGCTTGTTAGTCGTCATCCATGTTGATATTTTCTGTAATTCGGCATTAACAGTGTTGGCCAGTATAACTGGATTTGGGTGAGAGAAGACATATGTTGTGTCATCTGCAAATAAAATGGGTTTGAGTAGTTGTGATGCATTCGGTAGGTCATTTATGTAAATGAGGAATAGGAGTGGCCCCAGGACACTTCCTTGAGGGACTCCGATTGTAATTGGTTGTGTGGAAGATATTAGACAAGACATAACCTGTGGCTGTAATGAAGTGTTACTTTGTACACATAAAAAGATGTAAACATAAGTTTGTGTGACTAACTTACTGACTGACTGGACTGACTTAATGAATGACTTGACTGACTGACTGACTGAATGACTTGACTGACTGACTGACTGACTGAATGACTTGACTGACTGACTTACTGAAGACTTGACTGACTGACTTACTGAATGACTTGACTGACTGACTTACTGAATGAACTGGACTGACTGACTTACTGAATGACTTGACTGACTGACTTACTGAATGACTTGACTGACTGACTTACTGAATGACTTGACTGACTGACTTACTGAATGACTTGACTGACTGACTTACTGAATGACTTGACTGACTTACTGAATGACTTGACTGACTTACTGAATGATTTGACTGACTGACTTACTGAATGACTTGACTTACTGAATGTCTTGACTGACTTACTGAATGTCTTGACTGACTTACTGAATGACTTGACTGACTTACTGAATGACTTGACTAACTTACTGAATGACTTGACTGACTTACTGAATGACTTGACTGACTTACTGAATGACTTGACTGACTTACTGAATGACTTGACTGACTTACTGAATGACTTTATTAAAGTTAGAGACACTCAGTACAACTATCGACTTCAGTTCCAGAATCTCTACTATCCACCTCAGCCCAGTAGGGCCACAGCATAACTCTCCACTCTCTTCACAATCATCCACAAACATCAGCACCCACAATTTAAGGTAAATACTATTATTTTTGTTACATTTGTAGTCTTAAGCAGTAAAAACAACATAATACATCACGATAATGAACTACAATTACATATTCTCTTTTATATTTGTAAGATCTGTTGGTCTAAAAAAAACTTGTTTGGCTTTTTGGGGACTCTCAGGACCGTAACCCTATTTTTCCCATAAGTTATTTTAATTATCTAACACGATTTTACCTAACACGATGTTTTCAGGACCGTAACTACCGTGCTAAATGAGGGTCTACTGTAATTGAAATGTAGATATAAACCCAAATGTACAATTGTTAACCCCTTTGGGGCCTAGTGCCTAGGCCTTTTGTGTATCCATATGCTCTTGCGCTACCGTCCACAGGATTGGTATGGGGTGCACAATAAACTAGCCACTTCGGTGGCAAAATCTAATCGAAAGCAGTCGACATATGACTTCACTTGTGTTTCTATATAATAATTATACTCAGTGACATGAGTTCTTTACATTTAAGTTTCACAATATAATAACAGAGACTATTGCCTCAATAAAGGGTGAGGTGTATTAAATACCAAACGAAACTTCAAATACATTATCTTAAGACACAATAATCCACAAGTCTTGGTTACAGTAAAGACTGACGAAAATCTTGGCTAATACAATCTATCACCGTAAGTCGTGAATAAATAGACCATGTTCAAACCATACTAGGGACTTAAAGCCTCTTAAAGGTAGAATCACTCCCCAAGTGAACTCAGAAGAGAGCATATGACTATTCTAGTAAGAGAAGAAACTACTCCTTGTCAGGAGAGGGTGTGTGAACCTACTGGCAATACCAAGGCGTGGTAAGCTCAAGTCAGGTCGGTCATGTGACTTAGAGGGAGACCGGCCAGTACCTAAACAAGTAACCGGCACTCCAACTAGTGGTCTCCCACTCTGCGTAAACCACACATAATGAATGCCTAACAAATACAATTCAATACATTATTAACATTAACAAACATAAAAATAAAAGCATCCCAGTATCATGGTACATGAGGTCAGATTATAATATAAAGTCGGAAATCTATACTTTAGCTATTAGTGTAGAAATCCGCTATATAACATTATGTGAAGCCTTGTAATGGAATATTACACAATGAAATGTTGGCCAAGGGCATAGTTCGCAACAATAATTTATAAATAAGAAATATTTATACTTTAATTTATAAATAAGAAATATTTATACTTTAATTTATAAATAAGAAATATTTATACTTTAATTTATAAATAAGAAATATTTACACTTACCTTGGAGATGGTGACATTGGTTTAGGGCGGCATTGTCAGTGGTCCTATATACCTCCAATAACATTGGAGGAGTTAGTTTCGTGCCATCCTTTTTCTATCAATTAATCGCTTAACTTACTTGCTACACTTTATCGCTGGCTGGCGCTGTAGCCTTTATCGACTCCTGCTACTTTAGTATAATTGTACATATAGTTGAATCACTGAAGAAGGCACATTCTCCCCTCTCTCTTCCTCCTCCACTTTGGTATAGTGGAACCCCGACTTTCGAATGCCTCGTCAATCGAACAAATCGAGTTTCGAACGCTTTTTTTTAACAAATTTTGTCCCGACTATCGAACATGTCCCGTGTTTTGAATGAGTTCATACCAGACCTGTCCGCCCAGGCGCTGGCATCATGAGTCATTCTAGCTTTGTTTATCCTCCAGTGAACATTACCCTGCTTGCTCTTCCAAACATTTCCCAATTAATTAATTGTGTTTGGAGCTTGTTCACTGGTTGAGGCAGTGTTAGAGGCAGTGGTAGTAAAGGCAGTGATGGTGAGAGGCAGTGGTGGTGAGAGACAGTGACGGTGAGAGGCAGTGGTGGTGAGAGGCAGTGGTGGTGAGAGGCAGTGGTGGTGAGAGGCAGTGGTGGTGAGAGGCAGTGGTGGTGAGAGGCAGTGGTGGTGAGAGGCAGTGGTGGTGAGAGGCAGTGGTGGTGAGAGGCAGTGGTGGTGAGAGGCAGTGGTGGTGAGAGGCAGTGGTGGTGAGAGGAAGTGGTGGTGAAAGGAAGTGGTGGTGAAAGGAAGTGATGGTGAGAGGCAGTGGTGGTGATAGTGGTGAGAGGCAGTGGTGGTGAGAGGCAGTGGTGAGAGGAAGTATTGGTGAGAGGCAGTGGTGGTGAGAGGCAGTGGCGGTGAGAGGCAGTGGCGGTGAGAGGCAGTGGCGGTGAGAGGCAGTGGCAGTGAGAGGCAGTGGTGGTGAGAGGCAGTGGTGAAGGCAGTCTTAATGTAGAGTGAGAGGTGAGTAAACAAGATTAAATGAATAAACGAGAGAGAGCATGAGAGTGTAGAAGGTTCGGGAGTTTTGTAAACAAACCAGTTGTTGTTGTTACCAGCCTGGACACGAATGAATTCTGTTCACTCCGTCAAGCTGACTGGAAAAACATCTCATATTTAAGTTAATTTATATGTTGAATAGCATGTTTATTATATAATTTTGAAAAATTATCATAAATGGATTAAGCAAAATGTCTATAGTAATGTTTTATATGCCTCAGAGTGATTATTATTGTGTTATTATCGTTATTAATATGGCATCTTCAAGACTAATAACACACTCTTAGTGATTTTAATGTGTTCCTGCACTCCAGCACAGGCACAAGTTGTGGAGTTTAAAGCAGTTAAGTTCAGTGACAAAGTGTAGCATTAGGAGTGTAGCGATTAAGCAATAGAAAAAAGGCGAAACAAAATAAACTCCTGACAGTATAAGCCGCTCTATCTATCTTCTGCAAGGTGTGTAAATTGTGAATGTACACCTGTTCATTTGTACATTATGGTTTTCTTATGAAAGAAGTGATCTAATTCAGTTAGCATTACAAACTCCGTTTTCTCTTATACTAACACATCTGAAGGAGGAAAGAATGGGAAGATGTTTTCATAGTTGGACCAAGAATACCTGCCACCACCATCCTCCCCTGCCACCACATTCGTAATGACATATATATTTTATTCATTCTAGAGTGTATATAAGGTTTTTATGTTATTTATATTTTTTATTATGTCATATTAGATGAATTGTGATAGATAAATAAGTTGTAGAGTTGATACTAGCGTCATAGTGAAGTACTATTTTGTCATGCCTCCTGACAGCAGGAACGAATTAATTGTACAGTGGACCCCCGAGTAACGTAAAAACTTCACTCCAGAAGCCTGCTCAAGTGCCATTACCGAACGAATTTACTCCCTTAAGGAATAATATCACGTAAGTTAGTCTATTTCAGACCTCCAAAAATACACTTCCACAAGCACTTACAATAATATACTTACATAATTGTACGATTTCCGGGGTGTTCGTTACTCGGGGGTCCACTGTATTTCCATTATTTCTTATGAGAAATATTGATTCGACTTTCGAACTAGCTCCTGGAACGAATTATGTTCGAAAGTCGGGGTTCCACTGTACAGTGGACCCCTGGCTAACGATCACCCCGGAAATCGTACAATTATGTAAGTTATATTTTTTATTAACACATCGGCCGATTCCCACCAAGGCAGGGTGGCCCAAAAAAGAAAAACTTTCATCATCATTCACTCCATCACTGTCTTGCCAGAGGGGTGCTTTACACTACAGTTATAAAACTGCAACATTTACACCCCTCCTTCAGAGTGCAGACACTGTACTTCCCATCTCCAGGACTCAAGTCCGGCCTGCCGGTTTCCCTGAATCCCTTCATAAATGTTACTTTGCTCACACTCCAACAGCACGTCAAGTATTAAAACCATTTGTCTCCATTCACTCCTATCAAATACGCTCACACATGCTTGCTGGAAGTCCAAGCCCCTCGCACACAAAACCTCCTTTACCCCCTCCCTCCACCCTTTCCTAGGCCGACCCCTACCCCGCCTTCCCTCCACTACAGATTTATACACTCTCGAAGTCAATCTGTCTCATTCCATTCTCTCTACATGTCCGAACTACCTCAACAACCCATCCTCAGCTCTCTGGATAATAGTTTTGGTAATCCGGCATCTCCTCCTAATTTCCAAACTCCGAATTCTCTGCATTATATTCACATCACACATTGACCTCAGACATGAAATCTCCACTGCCTCCAGCCTTCTCCTCATTGCAACATTCATCACCCATGCTTCACAACAATATAAGAATGTTGGTACAACTATACTCTCATACATTCCCCTCATTACTTCCATGGACAAGGTTCTTTGTCTCCACAGACTCCGAAGTGCTCCACTCACCCTTTTCCCCTCATCAATTCTATGATTCACCTCATCCTTCATAAACCCATCTGCTGACATGTCCACTCCCATTATTATTATTATTATAATCAAATAGAAGCGCTAAACCACAGGGGTTATACAGCGCTGCAGGTTATTGTAGGATGCAGGGAGAGTGGGTTGTAAGAGGGAGATGGACGATTAGTAGGGTATGGAGTGCAAGATGACGGTGGATAGTGCAGGGGAGGAGGGTGCAAGAGATCGAGGTAGAAGGGACTGAGGGAGGTGCTAGAGGTATAATCTTCAGAGTTTGTGTAGTAAGTCAGTTTCTGTCAAAAAGTCAATGAGAGAGTCAGGATTAAAGGAGGGGCCATCTGCAAGAAGGGAAGGTAAAGAAAGGGCCGCAGAGCGAAGACGTCGTTGGAGGTAAATTCTGCGTGCTCGTTGATAGAGTGGGCAGTCCAACAGGATATGTCGAACAGACACTGGAACCTGACAATGCTCACAGAGAGGGGCAGGG
>WNWK01054563.1:0-11524 GCA_009830355.1 Cherax destructor
CGTTTTTTCCATATTACAGAATGGACATAAATTTGTTAGAAAACATTCAGCGTAGAATGACTAAATTAATACATAGCATTGAAATTTTTTAAAAGGGAAAGATTAAGCCCCTTAAAATTTACATTCACTTGTAAGACGTGAATGAGGGAGCATGATCGAGGTATACAAGTGGAAAATGGGTATAACAAGGGGATATAAATAAGGTCAGGGTATCTCCCCAAAGAGAAACCCCTTGGGATTAAGTTAGATAAGTTTAGATTTAGAAAGGATATAGGAAAGTATTGGTTTAAAAAGGGTGGTTGATGAGTGGAACAGTCTCCCTAGGGGGGTTTAAGCTAGGCCCTTTGGGGTAGTTTCAAATTTAGGTTGGATAAATTCATGAGTGAGAGGGTTGGATTTGAGTGGGAATTGCACATGAGTAAATAAAATTATCAAATCTTATTTCTTGGGTAGCATTGAAAGTTGGGTTGAACAAGTGTTCTGTTGGTGGGATGGAATGTGAAGGACCTCCCTAGTATGGGAACAGGCCTGCTGCAGTTTCCTCCTTTCTTATGTTCTTATGTTTTTGGGGAAAGTTTCAGGTCCTTTCTTTTTTTCCTCTTCACAGGTCGTGCGATGTTACGCTACTGTGAGGTGTGTCTTTGTTAGTGTGATGTGACGGGAGGTGTAGTCTTGCCCCTTATATAAGTCCTCTTGTCATTTTCCTTTTATAGTTTTAAATGTGGTAGTCACGAATCTTGGAAATTCCTCTTTTTTTTCATAGTGGTTGTCTTGCATTTTTTGATATCACCTGATTCTGGTTTTTTTGCATATATATATATATATATATATATATATATATATATATATATATATATATATATATATATATATATATATGTATATATATATATTTTTAAAAGGTAGAAATTTAAAAGTGAACATAATAAGTGGTGATGAGGGTATCTGGTTTACATTAAGAAAAATTGGATATCACATTGGAGAGAGGGATTATGAAAAGAAATTTTTTAATTTTTGGGGGTTGGTGTCAGGGGATGGGTTTATAAGGATGAGGTTAACCATAGAATTGATGAAAAAAAAGTTAGTGGTGCGTTGGGGGATCTGTGGGCAAAAAACGTAATCCATGGAGGCAAAGAAGGGAATGTAAAATATAGTGGTCCAACACTCTTATTGGGGGTTTTGGGTTCAAATGCTGCCGAGGAGGGGCTGGAGGGATGGAGATGTCCTGTCTTGGCAATTGTGGTGTAAATATTATGCAGAAAATTGGAGTGTGGAAAAAGGAGGTGTGGAGTTACTAAAATATTTGTCAGAGGGCTGAAGAGGGGGTTTTTGAGGTGGTTTGGTTTTAAGAAAGGATCAAACTAGAATGACTTGGGGAACGTAAAATCTGTAGGGAAGGAAGGCGGCTAGGGGTCGTCCTCGAAAGGTTGGAGGAGGGGGGAAAAAAAGGGGTTTTTTGGGAGAGGGGCTTGGATTTCCCGCAAGCATGTGGAGCGTGTTTGATAGGAGTGAATGGAGACGAATGGTTTTGGGACCCAACGAGCTGTTGGAGTGTGAGCAGGGTAACATTTTTTGAAGGGATTCAAAAACCCGTTAATTATTTATTGGACTTGAGTCCTGGAAATGGGAAGTACAATGCCTGCACTTTAAAGGAGGGTCTGGGATAGTCACAGCTGGGAGGGGGCTTTTTCCCCTGTCTTCACGCCTCTGCGAAAAAGTGAATGTTTAGTGAGGGGAAAATGGGATTTTCTTTCTTTTGGGGCACCTGCCTTGGTGAGACGGCCGACTTGTTGAAAAATATATATATATAATATATATATATATATATATATATATATATATATATATATATATATATATATATAATAAAATCTCAGTAAACAGGGGATATCACTATATAAGATCTCAGTAAACAGGTGATATCACTATATTCAAAACAACCACTATGAAAAAAAAAGGGAAAAAACAAAACTTTCATGACCTCGCATTTTCAAGTAAAGCTTGGAAATTTCCCTTTTTTTATCCCATCATTGCCCTATATATATACATTATATATATATATATTATATATATATATTTATATATATATATATTATTTTTATATATATATATAATATATATATTATAATATAATATAAAATAAAATAATATAATAATATATATATATATATATTTTATATATATATATATATAATATATATATAAAATATATATATATAAAATATATATATATAAAATAATATATATATACATATATATATATATATATAAAATATATATATATATATACATATATATATATATACATATATATATATATATATATATATATATATATATATATATATATATATATATATATATATAATAATCAAAAAGAAGAGAGAGAGGGAAAATTTATAAACTGAAGGAGGCAGCTAGAGTAAGAAAAAACAACTATTGGAGGATAGATGGGCTAGTGGGGTATGACAATAGGGTTAAAATGTATGTGGTAGGTTAAGGCTGTAACGTTAGAGTGTTCAGAAAAAGTTTGTGATTACTGGAAAGTGGGTGGGAGGAAGAAAGTGATTGGTGAAGGATGATGTAAAGAGGAGTAGAGAAAAAAGTTGCATATAGATTTTTTTATGAAGTGAAGTGATAATGGGGAAAGTACGTATATATATATATATATATATATATATATATATATATATATATATATATATATATATATATATTTAAAAGGGGTTCAGAAAATTTGGGGCACAATGTAAAAATGAGAGCAAATGAGAAGTAGGTGAGATGTTATCAACCAAATTTCGTTGAAAATAAGAAAAAGTTTTGAATTGAATTAGTATGTTGAAACCCCGGGAAAAAGTTTGATAGTTAAAAATATGAGAGTTATTAAATGGGGGTTAATATCGGGAACATGGAGGAAATTTTTTGAAATTTTTAAAATGTTGATGAAGACAGGAAGCTGTGATTTCGTATATAGGGAAAAGGTTTAAAAAAACATCTTTGGGAAAGAGGAAGGATTGTGAGTGTGGGGGGAAATTCGTGAGGGAGTGGGGAAAATGAAAGGGGTAAGCAGCTGGGTTTATGGGGTAAAATAAAAATTTTAAAAACAGGTGGGGATATAGTTCTGGAGTGGTTGGTGCTTTTTTTTAATAAATGTATGCAAGAGGGTAAGGTGCCAAAGGGGTTGGAGAGAGCATTCAAAATTTATTTGTATAAAGTCAAAAAGGAGACAAAAAAGTGTGAAATTATGGAGAATAAGTCTGTTGGTATCCGGGAAAGTGTATGGTAGAGTTATTATTGAAGAATTAAGTAAGTCAAAAACAGGATGCTGAACAAGGAGGCTTCAGGAAGGGTGGGAGTGTGTAGACCAAGTGTTTACAGAGAAACATGTGGTGACAGTATTTAGATAGGGGTAAAGAGGTTTTGTGGCATTTATGTTTGAAAAGGCATATGATAGGGTGGGTAGGGGCAATGTGGCAATGTTAAATGTATGGGTGGGTAGGTTATGAAAGTAGTGAAAATTTTACAGATAGTGAGGCTCAGGTTAGGTAGTAGGAGGGGGGAGATTATTTTCTAGCAAAAGTAAACCTTTAAGGTTTTGTATGAAATGGTTGTTCGTATTTATAGATGGGGTTGTAAGAAGTAATTGGGTGTTGGAAAGGGGTGTGGTTAAAGGAGAAAAAATCTAACACAAAGTGGGGTTGTTACAGTTGTTTTTTTGCGGATGGCACTGTGCTCTTGGGAATTCTGAAGAATTTGCAGAAGTTGGTGACGAGTTTGGTAGGGTATGTAAAGAAAAATTAATAGTGAACATGGGAAAAAAGAAAAATGGTAAGGATAAGGATAACAGAAAATTTTGATAGTGAAAGATTGGATATCAGATTGAAGGGGGGGAAGGGGATGAATGTTCAGATACTGGATGGACTTGTCAACAGATGGGTATATGAAAGATGAGGTGAAACTAGAACTGATAAGGGAAAAGGTGAATAGAGCACTGATGAGTCTGTAGAAAAAGCTTACATGGAAAGGAAAAAGGGGAAAGAATGGGGTAAGTATAAAAAGCTCTTAGATGGTTGTGGCTGTGTGGTAAATGTTGCACAAAAAGAAGGCTGGTAAGTGGAAGTGTGTGTGAAGCAATGTGCGGTGTGGTAAAATGAAGAAATGTAGCGGGGAAATAGGTGCGGGGTTTCAAAAATTTATCCAGAGGCAGAGGGGGGGTTGTTGATGGTTCGGACTTTTGAGGATAAAACAAAACAAAATGAAAGGGAAAGGGGGGTAGGGTCGTCCAAGAAGGTTGGTGGGAGGAGAAAAGGGGTTTGGGGCGAGGGCTTGGACTTCTAGCAAGGATCGTGAGCATGTTAGATAGGAGCGAGGGGAGACAAATGGTTGTTATGACGCGTGCTTTTAAAAGGGTGTGAGGAAGGTAACATTTCTAAAGGGAATTCAAAAACCGTTAGCCGGACTCATTTAAGGGGGAATACAGTGCCTTCGCTCTGAAGGAGAGGTGTTGATAACTACATTTTTTAACTGTGGTGTAGGCACGCCTCGGAAAGGACGTGATGGAGTGAAAGATGATAAGTTTTTTTTCTTTTCAATCCCCCTCCCACCCTGGTGAAACGACTGTATTAAAATATATATATATATATATATATATATATATATATATATATATATATATATATATATATATATATATATATATTTTTTCACTAAAATTTCCCCTCATCAAGGTCATTGATGTATATTATAAACAAAAAGGGGGCCTAGCTGACCCCTTGGAACACCACTTGACAGATCCCCCCCCGGTTTAATTTATGCACACTCTGTTTCCCTATTGGTGAGCCTGACCCGATCCATGACCCTTTTTCCCCAATCCCATGAGCTGACTTTCTTTAACAGTCTCTGGTGGGAACTCTCAAAAAATTACTAAAATCAAATAAAAATATCAATTTTTATCGTGATCAACACCTCAAAAACTTTACTAAAATATATATTATATATATATATATATATATATATATATATATATATATATATATATATATATATAATATATATATATATATATAAATTTTTTATATATATATATATATATATATATATATTATTTTATCACAAACTATATAAAAATCGTCGCAGTGTCAGAAACCGAAGGAGATTGAAAAGCTAAAACCATGGTTGGGCTCACTGCAGCCCGGGCGGGAAAGAAACATGGTTTGTGGGCCCCAGCTTATGTGGCATATGTGGCCGGTGGATAAGAGGGTGCCTGGGGGTCTTGTCCTTCAGTAGCAGTATCGGTCCTTGACTGCGATCTTCTCTCTCTCTCTCTCTCTCTCTCTCTCTCTCTTTTTTATATATATATATATATATATATATATATATATATACAGTGGCCCCGGTTCGAACACCCCGAAATCGTGCAATTCTGTAAGTATAATATTGAAGTCTTGTGGAAGTGTATTTTTGGGGGGCTGAAATGTAACCTATATGACATTTCTTCTTAAAAGTAAATTCGTTCTAAAATTAGAGGGTTCTGCAATGAATTTTTCGTTAACCGGGGGTTCCCCCTGTATATATATATTTTTATATATATATATATATATATATATATATATATATATATATATATATATATATATATATATATATATATATATATATATATATATTCGCTTTTTTTTCTACTGAATTATCTGAATTTGTCGGGGGTTTGGGGGCTGTCTCCTAGTCCCAATGTATCTAAATGGCTGTCCTCTAAGTTGAGGTGTCAAGGGTGATTTACAGTTCTTGGTCCCTCCTTGTCTTCTCTGATTTTACAGATTTCCAGTAGCACTGGTAATTTTTGATCAGCGCTTTAATACACAGTAATATTACTGCTATTCTAGTAATAATACCAATAATAATAGTAATAATTATAATAATGCATGATCGATGGGTTTGAACCCTGTGCCTTCCCCCTTCCTACTAAAAATTGTGCGTGCGTGACCGTTTGTTCATGTGATATAGTTACCTACCATATTTGGGGGAGGGGGGTTCAAATTCACCACCAGTAGGTTCAAGTTCATCTCCAAAAGGTTGAAATAAACTACCAGGGGGGTTCAAATCCATCAAATGGGGGCTCAAATCCCGGGTCAGGAGGTTCAAATAGAGCAAAAGGGCCCCGTTCTGCACTATTAAATTCAAATTCATACCAGGGGGGTTTATGTTCAGTATCAGGAAGTTCATATCTAGGGGTTCAAATTCTTCAGTAGGAACTCTAATTTAGAATCCAGGATAAACAACATCGTGAGTTCTCCAGCATCAAGAAATGGATTCCAGTGCTAGGGAGAAGAGGTTCAAATCCAGCATTGGGACCTTAAAACTCCTACTGGGGTTGAGACGGGGGTTTTTGAATCCTTTGCATATAAGCCAGTAACTACTCTTAACCTCTGTCACCTCTTAGACCTCATCTCCTGAATGCTCTTCCGTCCTCGCGGGTCAAGTGGGCAATTTCCATTCTTTTGCAAACATTTGAATCTTTGTGAACATGTCTGGGTGGGGGGGGCCCCATGGTGCTCTCACTCGGGAGTGTGTTTATGAATGGTCTCCCTATATCCTGAATAATTAGTTTGAAATGTTCGTGAAAACTGCTCTTTGTGTGTGTGTGTGTGTGTGTGTGTGTGTGTACTCACCATTAAAACCCCATGTGTGTGTGTGTGTGTGTGTGTTTTTATCACCTAGTGTACACACCATGTGTGTGTGTGTGTGTGTGTGTGTGTGTGTGTGGGTGGGGGTGTGGAGTACGTACTTCCTATTTGTGGTTGCGGGGGGCCCGGGTCCCCCTTCTGGCCCGCCTTTTCCCTGGTCCAAAGGTCCACTCCCCCCTGCTCAAGAGCTTTATAAACCTCTTCTTAAAGTATGTATAGTCCTGCCTCAACTACATCCTCCCCAGATTGTTCTACCCCTGACAACTCTATGACTGAAGAAAATTCCTCTCCCCTTTACTCATCGAGCTTCCCTTTTAGTTAACCTTGTTGCTGTGTCCCCTCTTTGAAACATCCTATCCCCATCAGCTTTCTAATTCCCTCATTATTTTATATGTTATGTCCCCCTTCTTGTTCTCAATGTCGTAGTTATTTGGCTGATGTGCACCTGAAGTTCGGGTATCACAGTCACCCAAATTTTACGAGTGAGGTTTGAATTCTTTCCCCCCTATAGCCTGTACTCTGTCTGCGGTCTTTTTGACCTTCACCAATCTTCATGATTTTACTTGGGGGGGTTAAAACTTCAGGACCAGTTGCTTGACCAGGCTTCAACCTGCCCAGACCCCTTTTTAGCCCTATTTGATCCTCATCCATTTGAATTCTTCGCATTAGCTTCATCATTTGCAACACTGACACTTTTAAAAATTTCTCTTCCATCATGTCATTCACATACACCAGAAACACACTCCCCTAGGCTGCCCCCTGGGGAACCCCCCCGCCCGGCCCCCCTCTGAACCTCGTAAATCCATAACTCGTTGTTTCCTTCCTTCTCTGATCCATTGCAGTCCCTTTTCCCTGTTTTCCTGCCTGCTCCTCTGCTTTGCACTAATCTCTTGTGGGAACTGTGTCGAAATTTTACAGTCCAAGAAAATGCAATCTACCCACCTCTCTCTCTCTCTCCCCTCTCTCTCTCTCTCTCTCTCTCTCTCTCCTCTCTCCCCCGCTCTCTCTCTCTCGTGTTCTGTCACCTTGTCATAAAACTCCAGTGATGTGATGCAGGTTTTCCCCTTCCCTGAAACCATGCTGTTTATCGTGTATAACTCATTCTTTTCTAGGTTTTCCCACCACTCTTCTGATAATCTTCTTATGACTTTATACATGTCAAAGACTCTGGTATTAGTTTAATGCTGCCTATCTGTTTTCTTTCTTAAAATTTGCTGTCCTTCACCCCATGTTTCCCCGTTTCGATGAGTTTGAAGTTTGTTGTTAGTGGCACACACAGCGCATCTGCTCCTCTCTCAGGACCCACAGAAAGTTGTCCGGTCCCCCCGCCTTTGAGGTTTTAGTTCATACAACCTCTTCACCTCCTCGGTGTGTGTATTGAGTCCCGCACGTGTTGGTGTACCCCCCCACTCCGGCTTTCTGGGTCTTTTCTGTCTCCTCTGAAAATCTTCCTTAAATCTCTTTGAGCTCTTCACATACTTCTTGGAAATTTCTTATCTCCCCCCCTTCCTTCCTCAGCCTGATTAACTGTTCCGCTGCTGTTTTTCCCCCTGATGTGGCTGCAACAGGTTCCCGGTCAGTTTTGGGTTTCGATGCTATGTCATTCTCATTGCCCTGGGCCCTCTCCCTTTTCTGTGCATATTTGTTTCTCGCCCTTCGAGTAATCTGCTTATTTTCCTGGGTCCTTTGTCTTCTATATTTTTTGATTCTCTAGCCACTTTTTTGTGTGTGTGTGTGTGTGTGTGTGTGTGCTATACATGTGTAATTAGTTCAATAATTCAGTAAAAAAATGTCATTTGACATTTGGATTTATTAGCTGGAAATGTTAAAAAAATCTGGCATATCCAATTTCTCATTAATAGTGTTCAGAAAGTGGGGAGAAAAGGGGGGGGACGGGAAGGTAAAAAGGGGAAGGAGGAGAAGGGAAACATTTCCACTAATTTATAATTGCCAATGGGGTGAACGTGGACCAAAAAAAAAAATAATTATCCTGTGTTTGTTCCCTGGGTTTGGGGAAAATCTACGCTTCTGTTCCCCCCTGTTCTAGTTCCCGGCCCCGCCTCTTACTCATGAATAAAATTTATATGAATTCTTCATTATTATTATTTGTAATAGAATAGTAGCAGTAGTAATATCGTTATAGTAGTAGCAATATTAACGGTGAAGCAGTAGCATTAATGGCACAGTGGGAGCGCAGTGTACGCGCACGGGATGCAGCGGGAGCGGGGTAGTACGTGCAACGGCAAGCAGCGTAGTAAAGTAGTGTAGCGCAGTAAACAGCAACCAGCAGCAGTCGGGACGCAACAGCAGCAGCAGTAGTAGCAGCAGCCGGGATAGTAGCAGTAGCAGGGGAGCAGCAGCGTAGTAAAAGTAGTAGTAGCACAGTCAGCGCAATGTGAGTAACGCAGCAGTAGTAGTACAGTAGCAGCACAGCGCAGTAGTAAAAATAGTAGTAGTAGCAGCGTGCGCGTAGCGTGCAGCATGCGTTAGTAGCGCGGTAGTAGCAGCGTGCACGCACGCAGCGTAGTAAAAGTAGTAGTAGCGCGTAGCGGGAGCAATATTTGCAGCAGCAATAGTAGCAGCAACTGCAGCAGCAGCAGCACAGCACAGTACGCAGCAGCAGCGTAGCACGCGCAGCGAGCAGCAGCGCGCAGTAGCAGCAGCAGCGCCGGGGAGCAGCAGCAGCAGCACGCAGCACGTACGGGACCAGCAGCAGTACTATAGTACGGGAGCAGCAACGCACAGCGCAGTCGTAAGCGCAAGGGGAGGCAGTTAGTGCGCGGCGCGCGCAGCGGGGTGCAGCAGCAACGTAGCAGCAGCAGCAGTAGCGGCAACGGCGAAAAGTATAGAGCAGCAGCAGCAGCAGCAGCGTAACGTACGGGACGTAGCGTAGTAGTCGCAGCGCAGCACGCGCAGCGTGCAGCACAGCGTAGCAGCAGCAGCAGCAGCATAGCGTAGTGTAGCAGCAGCAGCAGCAGTAGCGAAACGCAGCAGCAGTACGAAAATAGTAGCGGGTTGTATCATAATTTTAAAAAGTGCATTAACTCTTCGGAAGCGTTAAAACCTTACGGGTCAGACGTGGCTGCAACACGAAAAAGGAAGACATACGAAGAGACGGGAAAAAAATTATCTCCTGTTTCTATAAAACTGAGCTTCTTATGGAGTGAGAAAGAGCAGGTGTGACCCCCTTGCAGAAATTTACATTTTTTCCCAAAGGCAGAGTTTATACAAATGAGGGCAAAAACTTTTCTTTTAAAAATTTTATAATGGATTTATGTCTGTCTCTACCTTCCCAACCCCTCTCTCTCTCTCTCCCTCTCTCTCTCTCTCTCTCTCTCTCTCCCCTCTCTCTCTCTCTCTCTCTCTCCCCCTCTCTCTCTCTCTCCCCCCCTTTTTCCCCCCCCCTCTCTCCCCCTCTCTCTCTCTCCCTCTCTCTCTCTCTCTCTGTCTTTGTCATTTTTTTCAATTATATATATATATATATATATATATATATATATATATATATATATATATATATATATATATATATATATATATATATATATATATATATATATATATATAAAATTATATTTTTTCCTGCCGTTTAAAATAAAACTGGTAAATTAAAGAACTCATCTAAAATTAAGTTCTTTCAAAAATTTTTCTTTATACGTTTAAAGATATTTTTTCATTTATGTTAATGAAAAAAATTTTATTTTGTACCAAGAAAACTTTGCCTACCTAACCTTATTAAAACAACGCAATTTTTTACCCTCAATTAAATATATTTTAGATACGTTAATAATTAATAAACAAACACAATGAAATATATTTTTCGTTAGGTTCAGAATGATTTTGGCAAAATTATTGCATACAAAATTTTCACTTGTCTTATATGGCAAGAAGGCGTTGCTATTTAAAATCGCAAGTTTTACCAAATCGGCCGACATATATATATATATATATATATATATATATATATATATATATATATATATATATATATTGCTAATTTTTTATGTTCTTGACAAGTATTCTTCATGGTATCAGATGTGTGAAGAATCAAAGGCTTTTTTCCAGCTATGCCAGACACCCTAGTGTGGATGATCCAAATTAATCCCCAAATCTGGAAAAAAAATTGTTAAATTTTTTTGTTTTATGAACATTTATTGAACTTATGCTGGAATAATGTTTTTTTAACTTTGCTCTATGGACGTTTACTGTGACGACGTTTCGAGATGAGAGAATCTTTTTTTAAGTCATGACAAGGTTATCCCCATTTACTCCCCAAAAACGTGTCATCTTCACCCCGAAGCGAAAGAAAGATCTCTTACGAGCTCTAGAAAAAGGGTTAATCAAATCGGGACATGATGCAGCTCTTTTTTTATTTCTATTTAGATCTCTGAACATCCACAAGATCCCCCAAAAAGTCTCACTAATCCATAAATCAAATCCCCGGCAAACTCAAAGGCCACTTTACCTCCCCCCTTTAAACAGCGCTTCTCTGGACTTAACACCCCTATAACTCTGTCCCTTTAAAACGTTTCCCGGGTGATGTTTAATGTGGTGGCATCGTCGTTTAGGATCTAATGGGTTTTGGTTTGGCACTGTGAAAAAGGGGGCTGCGGGCGGGTTTAGGGGGGGGCGGATCAAAACGCTTCTCTGCGGGAGAAATCCGTCGGCCTTTAGTATGGTCGGTTTTTGGGAATTTCTTTGTCGTACCGCGAGCGTTTGTCTGATTTTATTTCTTCGGGTTTATGCTCTGTGTAATTTGATGTTTCTCCCGCTGTTGTTGCCTTCCCTTCTGCTGCTGCTGCTGCTGAGGTGGTTTCCCTGTTACCGCTGCCTTTGCTGCT
>WNWK01054564.1:0-11524 GCA_009830355.1 Cherax destructor
GTTAGACGTAGAGTATACAGTTTTAGCAGAAGACCAATCAATAGGATGACTGTGATCTCTGACAGGACAGAAAAGAGCATTATTAGTGTCGGCAAGCCTAACACTATTTGTGTGCTCCCTAAGTCTGTCAGAAAGAGATCGGCCAGTTTCTCCGAAGTACTGAAGAGGACAGGAGGAGCAAGACATAGAGTAGACACCAGGAGAATCTATAGAGGAAGGGGAGGTATGAACTAGATTAGTGCGAAGAGTATTAGTCTGGCGAAAGGTAAGTTTGATGTCTAAGGAACGGAGAGAGTTGTTGAGATTAGAGAGACCAGAGATGTAAGGAAGGCAGAGGACAGGAGAGTTCCCAGGAGTAGAGGGTTTAGGAGAGAAGAAAGTCCGTTTGGCACGAGAGAAAGCAGAATCTATACCCCTTCCATTAAGTTTAAAGCTGATTGGGAATCTAATTCTTTGCTTCCTTTACTTGATGTTCATGTCCACCGCTCAGTTACAGGTTTTGCCTTCTCCATGTACCGCAAGCCTATGCACAGTGGCATGTACATTCACTACTTTTCTTATCATGCCTCCTCTGTCAAGATTGTGTTCTTATCTCCCTCTTTCTCCGTGCTATCCGCATTTGTGATCCTCAGTTCCTTCAACCAGAAATTTCCACTCTTCATAATTCATTTTCCCGCCTTGGCTACCCTTCCCATTTCATAGACTCTGCTTTATCTCGTGCCGGGAGATAGTCTCTCAAATGACTTCCCGAGGATTTCTAGCAGACTGATAGGCCTGCAGTTCCTCGGGTCTTTGAAGTTCTTATGCTACTTGACGATGAGGTAATCCGTGGCAGACTTGGAGACGGGAAATAGCCAGAAGCACAGACGCGTTGAAGAAATCTGTAAGAACAGTAGAAACATTGTTAGGAAATGGACTGGAGGGAAGATATAGACTACTGATAAGTTTATAAATAAGACATTTGCAGCACTCTAGTAGATTTGTTAACGAAAAGTTTCACCAATACATCAGGTTTCTTCAGTCGGACATGTGTGTTGCAAATGAATTGTTGTCTTCAACCTTGTCGACACTGTACACTATCATTAATGTGAAAATTGCCTGACACAGCATCACAATGGTAATCTTAGTACAGGGGAAGTCTTTTGCAACTTCTTCTCTATACAACAGTTTAGCATCATCTGCTTTCACCTGTGATGTCAACTCCAATTACTTGACATCATTCTTCTAGTATACAAGACATGGCTGCACGTCTATGCTTTAGGGCTTGAGGGACTGACCACTTCCTGTCAAGATTGACGGACTGATCACGTCAATACCTGTGTCCCACTAAACATGGCTGTTTTGAAGGCGAAACGTTTCGGCAAAAAAGATTCCCAAGTGATGCAAAAGTGTCTTTATCAACGTTTTACCTACACATAAGGCTTATTCAGTCGAATTCAGAGGTGATAAAAATGGAGAAA
This sequence comes from Cherax destructor, assembly GCA_009830355.1. Classification (NCBI taxonomy): domain Eukaryota; kingdom Metazoa; phylum Arthropoda; class Malacostraca; order Decapoda; family Parastacidae; genus Cherax; species Cherax destructor. The sequence goes on from WNWK01054564.1 coordinate 1,461, forward strand.
AAGTAGAAACAGTGGTGAGGTAGAGGTGATGTGATCAGTCCATCACCCTTAATTATTTTAACATAATTTTTATATCGCGTTTTCTCAGGAAAGTATGGCAGGAATAACGTCTAGAAAAGAAACATTAGAAAAAACAAAGAGTTTTTTAAACATTTACTTGCCGTTAATTATGACAGCAAGAGGAATCTATAAATCCTATTAAAGTTTAAACCGTTTGACAGAGTTCCATTGCAAACATGCAAGTGGATAGTTGAATCCCAGCTGATGGTTACTGTTTACGAGTCTCATATTACAACACATGTGCAACACTTTGGTATCTTTGCTATGTTACACATGTGCCTTCTTGATCTACTGGTCGGTCTTGTCTTACACTTACAGCTTAATTTACACATAACATATTTATAAATATTACCAAAATAAGTGAGTTTTTTTTCAGTTTTCCATATAGAAACACCAAGTGTTTGGTTCCCATAAGCGTAACGCTTTGCTTCCCTCACCCTGGCAACACAAAATTCAATACCATTTTCTTTTCACCCAATTTCTATTTGAACTCTCCGGTGGTTGAGTTTGAGAACATCATATTTGGTATTCTGAAGGTAAACACAAGCGAATATTTCTGGCGACGCAGAGGAATGTTGATGGTTTAGTTCCGCCTTACATGTCAGAAGGTAAATAAATCTTGAGGAAGACCAGAAAGAACTCCTGACTACACGAATTGACGCTTAAACAACAAATGCTGAAAAACGCTAATAATATGAATAAAGTTTGCGAGCGAGTGAAATAAAATGTCTGGTTAGAAAATATATATAGTGAACAATAAATATAAATATATTATTCCTAAAGATGCTATTTCGTGATACGATAATGACATTTTTGAGGAAAATAAGGATCTTCTTTTCCTATGGAATGAAAAAAAACAACTAAGAGCTTGCTGAGTTTTGTCGTTTTGAAAATGCATATTATATAAAAATATATGAATACATAATTATACATAAATACACACACACTATATATTAAGTCCTTTCTAAAATTTTCTGTTATACATTTAAGGATATATTTTTTTCATATATGTTAATATAAAAATTAATGATTCTGTAGGAAACTTACCAAACTTTATTATGACAAGCGCAATTAAATTTAGCCTAATCCAACTAAATATATTTTACATAGGTTTACAATAATTTAATAATAAACAAACACAATGAAATAAAAAAAATCGTTAGGTTAAGAGTGATTTTTTCGAAAATATTGCATAGACAATTTTTCGTTTACCCTATTCGGCAAGACGTATGTTGCTATTTAAGCCCAAATGGCAAGTTTTACCTATTCGGCACGACAAATATATATCATTTATTCAGGATATGTCAATATATCGACTAAACTCATCTTTTTAAATTGTAGGAAAGTTGTGATCATTGTTCATGTAACTTTGTAACAACACGTACAGAGGTGATAGGCAAATTTCTCACATGATGAAAACGTATTTTAAATAACAATAAACTAGAAATATCGCCCAGGCGGCTACCATGGCCATGTAATATCTTCGTGACTGCTACCATGGCCAGGTAATATCTTCGTGACTGCTACCATGGCCAGGTAATATCACCGTGACTGCTACCATGGCCAGGTAATATCACCATGTCTCCTAAACAGACCAGCAAGACGTGGCTCTTACGCCTGTATCGTAAAAGAAGCCATGAATACCAAAGCGTCGCTTACGATCTAGAGAAGAGTTACTGCCAATAACTCTGAAAATAAAAGGAACACCAGGCGCTCCTCTCCGAGAGCTGTGACCGGTAGCGAGTGAAAGCTGCTGTGTGGAGGTGACAGCACCTATGTAACAGCGGTAACGCTGTAAGCAAACAGCAGATACACCACCAGCAAAGCAGCAGTTAAACTACCAGTGGAACTCTAGAGGTTTCATAGCTAGTAGAACAGCAGCAGTTACGCCTGCATGGAGGGAAGCAGTAACTAAACCAGAAGAACAGCAGTTACCCCAAAAGAAGAACAGCAGTTACTCCACCAGAAGAACAGCTATACCGCCATTTGAACACCAGTTATACCGCCATTTGAACACCAGTTATACCGCCATTTGAACACCAGTTATACCGTCATTTGAACACCAGTTATACCGTCATTTTAACACCAGTTATACCGCCATTTGAACACCAGTTATACCGCCATTTGAATACCACTTATACCGCCATTTGAACACCACTTATACCGCCATTTGAATACCACTTATACCGCCATTTGAACACCAGTTATACCGCCATTTGAACACCAGTTATACCGCCATTTGAACACCAGTTATACCGCCATTTGAACACCAGTTATACCGCCATTTGAACACCAGTTATACCGCGACAATTGCGCTCGCGGATGATATATCACAAATACTTCACTGGTGCTGCTGATACACCGCCAGCCTGATACACCGCCAGCCTGGCAACAGCAGCAACACAGATACACCACCCGTCTAGCAACAGCAGCAACACAGATACACCGCCAACCTAGCAACAGCGGCAACATAAATACACCGCCAGCCAAGCAACAGGGGCAACACAGATACACCGCCAGGTTAGCAACAGCAGCAACACAGATACACCGCCAGGCTAGCAACAGCAGCAACACAGATACACCGCCAGGCTAGCAACAGCAGCAACACAGATACACCGCCAGGATAGCAACAGCAACAACACTGATACACCGCCAGGCTAGCAACAGCAGCAACACAGATACACTGCCAGGCTAGCAACAGCAGCAACACAGATACACCGCCAGGCTAGCAACAACAGCAACACAGATACACCGCCAGGCTAGCAACAGCAGCAACACAGATACACCGCCAGGCTAGCAACAGCAGCAACACAGATACACCGCCAGGCTAGCAACAGCAGCAACACAGATACACTGCCAGGCTAGCAACAGCAGCAACACAGATACACCGCCAGGCTAGCAACAGCAACAACACAGATACACCGCCAGGCTAGCAACAGCAGCAACACAGATACACCGCAAGGCTAGCAACAACAGCAACACAGATACACCGCCAGGCTAGCAACAACAGCAACACAGATACACCGCCAGGCTAGCAACATCAGCAACACAGATGCACCGCCAGCCTAGCAACAACATCAACACAGATACACCGCCAGGCTAGCAACAGCAGCAACACAAATACACCGCCAGGCTAGCAACAGCAGCAACACAGATACACCGCCAGGCTAGCAACAGCAGCAACACAGATACACCGCCATCCTAGCAACAGCAGCAACACAGATACACCGCCAGGCTAGTAACAGGGGCAACACAGATACACCGCCAGGCTAGCAACAGCAGCAACACAGATACACCGCCAGGCTAGCAACAGCAGCAACACAGATACACCGCCAGGCTAGCAACAGCAGCAACACTGATACACCGCCAGGCTAGCAACAGCAGCAACACAGATACAATAACACTGCAGAAATTAAACCACTGTAGAAGCAGTGCAACATTGCACAATTTGCAACATAAGCAGAGCAGCAGCAACAACAGTGAAATCTTCAAACAGTCAGCAGAGCACTGGCAACAGCACAGCAGACTTTGCACTATCAGTGGATAAGTAACACATCCAGTAACACCAACTATAAACAGGTGACAACACTAGCCACGCCAACGATGTTATACTAACAGAACTTCTAGCAGAACACCTAACGAAGCAACACCACATCGCCAGTAACAAAAAAAATCATATCCATTAGAATGGCAACACATAAATAAGACTGTTGACCAGAAACACAATTCTAACATAACAGAAACACAATGGAAATAAAACATAATTTCAGTAAAAAATACCACAACTAGTAACACCAGTAGATATATAACACAAGTAACACCACTAGAGGAGACAACACCACTATTACGCCACCAGTGGAGACATAACGCCACTAGTAACTCCCTCAGTGAAGACGCAACACTAATAACACCACCTGCGGACACAACACTACTGGTAACACCAGAGGAGACATTACACTACTAGCACCACCACCAGTGGAACCATAACACAACTAGTAACACCACCAGTGGAACCATAACACCAATAGTAACACCACCAGTAGAGAAACAATGCAACCAGTGGAACAATAACATCGCCACTGGAACAATAACACCATCAATAAAGCAGTAACACAACCAATGGAACAGTAACATCAGTAGAACAGTAACATCACCAGTGGAACAGTAACATCACAATTGGAGCAGTAACATCACCAGTGGAACAGTAACATCACCAGTGGAACAGTAACATCACCATTGGAGCAGTAACACAACCAATGGAACAGTAACATCTCCAGTGGAACAGTAACATCTCCAGTAGAACAGTAACATCACAAGAGGATAAGTAACACCAAGAATGGAAAAGTAACATCAGTAGAACAGTAACATCACCATAGGAACAGTAACACCATCAATGGAGCAGTAACATCACCAGTGGAACAGTAACATCACAAGAGGAAAAATAACATCAAGAATGGAACAGTAACATAAGTAGAACAGTAACATCAGTAGAACAGCAACATCACCAATGGAGCAGTAACATCACCAATAGAACAGTAACACCACCAGTGGCACAGTAACATCACCAGTGGAACAGTAACATCAGTAGAACAGTAACATCAGTAGAACAGTAACATCAGTAGAACAGTAACATCACCAGTGGAACAGTAGCACAACCAGTGGAACAGTAACATCAGCAGTGGAACAGTAACATCAGCAGTGGAACAGTAACACCACTAGTGGAACAGTAACATCACCAGTGGAACAGTAACATCACCAGTGGAACAGTAACATCACCAGTAGAACAGTAACATCAGCAGTGGAACAGTAACATCACCAGTGGAACAGTAACATCACCAGTGGAACAGTAACATCACCAGTGGAACAGTAACATCACCAGTGGAACAGTAACATCACCAGTGGAAAAGTAACATCACCAGTGGAACAATAACATCACCAGTGGAACAGTAACATCACCAGTAGAACAGTAACATCACCAGTGGAACAGTAAAATCAACAGAGGAAAAGTAACATCACCAGTGGAACAGTAACATCACCAGTGGAACAGTAACATCAGTAGAACTGTAACATCACCAGTGGAACAGTAACATCACCAGTGGAACAGTAACATCACCAGTGGAACAGTAACATCACCAGTGGAACAGTAACATCACCAGTGGAACACTAACATCACCAGTGAAACAGTAACATCACCAGTGGAACAGTAACATCACCATTGGAACAGTAACATCACCATTGGAACAGTAACATCACCAGTGGAACACTAACATCACCAGTAGAACAGTAACATCACCAGTGGAACAGTAACATCACCAGTGGAACAGTAACATCACCAGTGGAACAGTAGCACCACCAGTGGAACATTAACATCAGCAGTGGAACAGTACCATCAGCAGTGGAATAGTAACACCACCAGTGGAACAGTAACATCACCAGTGGAACAGTAACATCACCAGTGGAACAGTAACATCACCAGTAGAACAGTACCATCACCAGTGGAACAGTAACATCACCAGTGGAACAGTAACATCACCAGTGAAACAGTAACATCACCAGTGGAACAGTACCATCACCAGTGGAACAGTAACATCACCAGTCTAAAAGTAACATCACAAGTGGAACAGTAACATCACCCGTGGAACAGTAACATCACCAGTGGAACAGTAACATCACCAGTGGAACACTCACATCACCAGTAGAACAGTAACATCACCAGTGGAACAGTAACATCACCAGTGGAACAGTAACATCACCAGTGGAACAGTAACATCACCAATAGAACAGTAACATCACCAGTAGAACAGTAACATCACCAGTGGAACAGTAACATCACCAGTAGAACAGTAACATCACCAGTGGAACAGTAACATCACCAGTGGAACAGTAACATAACCAGTGGAACAGTAACATCACCAGTAGAACAGTAACATCACCAGTAGAACAGTAACATCACCAGTGGAACAGTAACATCACCAGTAGAACAGTAACATCACCAGTGGAACAGTAACATCACCAGTGGAACAGTAACATCACCAATGGAACAGTAACATCACCAGTGGAACACTAACATCACCAGTAGAACACTAACATCACCAGTAGAACAGTAACATCACCAGTGGAACAGTAACATCACCAGTGGAACAGTAACATCACCAGTGGAACAGTAACATCACCAGTGGAACAGTAACATCACCAGTGGAACAGTAACATCACCAGTGGAACACTAACATCACCAGTGGAACAGTAACATCACAAGTAGAACAGTAACATCACCAGTGGAACAGTAACATCACCTGTGAAACAGTAACATCACCAGTGGAACAGTAACATCACCAGTGGAACAGTAACATCATCAGTGGAACAGTAACATCACCAGTGGAACACTATCATCACCAGTGGAATAGTAACATCACCAGTAGAACAGTAACATCACCAGTAGAACAGTAACATCACCAGTGAAACAGTAACATCACCAGTGGAACAGTAACATCACCAGTGGAACAGTAACATCACCAGTGAAACAGTAACATCACCAGTGAAACAGTAACATCACCAGTGAAACAGTAACATCACTAGTGGAACAGTAACATCACCAGTGGAACACTAACATCACCAGTGGAATAGTAACATCACCAGTAGAACAGTAACACCACCAGTGGAACAGTAACATCACCAGTGAAACAGTAACATCACCAGTGGAACACTAACATCACCAGTAGAACAGTAACATCACCAGTGGAACAGGAGCATCACCAGTTTAACAGTAACATCACCAGTGGAACAGTAACATCACCAGTAGAACAGTAACATCACCAGTGGAACAGTAACATCACCAGTAGAACAGTAACATCAGAAGTGGAACAGTAACATCACCAGTGAAACAGTAACATCACCAGTGGAACAGTAACATCACCAGTGGAACAGTAACATTACCAGTGGAACAGTAACATCACCAGTAGAACAGTAACATCACCAGTAGAACAGTAACATCACCAGTGGAACAGTAACACTACCAGTGGAACAGTAACATCACCAGTGGAACAGTAACATCACCAGTGGAACAGTAACATCACCAGTGGAACAGTAACATCTTCAGTGGAACAGTAACATCACCAGTGGAACAGTAACATCACCAGTGGAACAGTAACATCACCAGTGGAACAGTAACATCCCCAGTAGAACAGTGACATCACCAGTAGAACAGTAACATCACCAGTAGAACAGTAACATCACCAGTAGAACAGTAACATCACGAGTGGAACAGTAACATCACCAGTGGAACAGTAACATCACCAGTGGAACAGTAACATCACCAGTGGAACAGTAACATCACCAGTGGAACAGTAACATCACCAGTGGAACAGTAACATCACCAGTGGAACAGTAACATCACCAGTGGAACAGTAGCATCACCAGTGGAACAGTAACATCACCAGTGGAACAGTAACATCACCAGTGGAACAGTAACATCACCAGTGGAACAGTAACATCACCAGTGGAACAGTAACATCACCAGTGGAACAGTAACATCACCAGTGGAACAGTAACATCACCAGTGGAACACTAACATCACCAGTAGAACAGTAACATCACCATTGGAACAGTAACATCACCAGTGGAACAGTAACATCACCAGTGGAACAGTAACATCACCAGTGGAACAGTAACATCACCAGTGGAACAGTAGCATCACCAGTTGAACAGTAACATCACCAGTGGAACAGTAACCACCAGTGGAACAGTAACATCACCAGTGGAACATTAACATCACCAGTGGAACAGTAGCATCACCAGTGGAACAGTAACCACCAGTGGAACAGTAACATCACCAGTGGAACAGTAACCACCAGTGGAACAGTAACATCATCAGTGGAACAGTAACATCACCAGTGGAACAGTAACATCACCAGTGGAACAGTAACCACCAGTGGAACAGTAACATCACCAGTGGAACAGTAACATCACCAGTGGAACAGTAACATCACCAGTGGAACAGTAACCATCAGTGGAACAGTAACATCACCAGTGGAACAGTAACATCACCAGTGGAACAGTAACATCACAAGTAGAACAGTAACATCTCCGCATTTTATTCCAACATAAGAACAAGCAATATAACTTTTCAGCTATTTCGCTTACTGTGTCATGTCAATAATTAGGAGTGAGTTGAGAGTTCTGATTGGCTATGCCTGGCTCTCCCAGCTGGCATCTCGATGTTTACTCATCGTTCATACAATATGTGCTAATACTTGTGATACACAACTCAGCACAGTTAACATCACTAGCATGTTCAAACTGATCGCAGCTTCAACCAATGATCAAAGGTTAAACATTCATTAACTATTTATCCCTCCGTCCCACCTCACAATTCATGATCCTGCAGGATTATATATAGGGGATGTAAACAACGTGCTAAGAATTTCTAACCAAGACACGACTGTTGGAAAAGTTTAGATTTGGAAAGGTTATTGGAAAGTATTGGTTTGGTAATAGAGATGTGGATGAGTGGAACAAACTCCCGAGTACCGTCAGGCAGGTTAGGCAGGTACATGAATGGGTGGGAGTTTGACATGCATAGCATGGACCAGTTGGCCTACTGCAGCGCTACTTCCTTAAGAGGGTTCCACTCGACATGCCTACCATGGGCCAGTAGGCCTGCAACAGTGCTCCTTCCTTCTTAAGAGGGTTCGACTCTACCTGCCTAGCATGGGCCAGTAGGTCTGCTGCAGTGCTTCTGCTTTCTTAAGTTCACTCTCTAAACTTTTCCATTCTACTTCCTCACACAACTTCTCATGTTCATCACTTCCTGGACATTGTTCATCACTCTCTCCACATTGTTCATCAATCTCTCCTCATCATCACTTCTTCCTGTCCATATCACAAAGATATTAAAGAAGATTAAATCTCCACATTCAAGATTCCACATCTTTATTAAAGCACTGAATCATATTTACTTTGGTTATTTAATTAATTACTTTTTTTAATACTAGAAGCCGATTCTGTCATGTCACCATGCACCCATTGTAGCCTTGTTGCATCAACTGTTGTCAGGTAAGGTTCGTCAGGAAACAGGACAAGTGTTTCCTGACGTGGGCCTTAGATGATGACCCGCCGTTGGAGCTTCTTGTGGAGAAAATTCTCCAAAGGAGGGGGGGTATGCGTCCTTACTACCCTTGTTAAGGGCCCTCACCCTTTCCGCCCTTAGGAAGGGGCCAGACGAGGCGAGTCTGGGTGCATAAACAAATTAACACAGACCAGATGTACTGACCACAGTGTGTCACGTGGTCTGACCAAGTAGCAGCGAGTGTGTATGTGAGTTAATAGACATTTGAGATAAATGTAACTCTTTGCCATAACAGGAAGATTACAGTAAACTGTTGTTTTGTTTCTACTTAAAATTACAATCATGTGTTCCAGTGATTGGGAAAATTTTTAGAACACAAACATTTTTAAATTTCCACTTGTAGCAGCATGTAGCAATTGTTGAAATTGTGCTGACCTCAGCATGCCAGGCCCCAGGCCACGAGGCACCACGGCGGGTTGGGTTTAATACGGGCTCCGAAGAGGTCTGACACGGGGTCATACGGCGGGCGCGTAACCCAACAAAGACATTAGTCGTGGACGTGGTACGCTAATTTAATCTCCACTAACGTCGGGAAATAAGATGAGAACTCTGTTCCGCGCGTTTAGTGAATAAAACACAGTATATCAGAAGTGTGGCCCGCTTTTTCCCCGCAAGACAAACGTAGAGACATTTGCAAGTGAATTCCCCTCGAAACAAGACGGTGACTCATCAGCGGCATTCTACAAAACAAGACAGCATTTCCGCCCTATATGGTGGAGCCAACAATATCGCTCAAGTTACATGGGCAAGGTATGTTTTGTGTTCTTGTCAGGTGGGGGGCTGCGCAGTTCTTCTATTTCAAGAGCATCAAAATTTACCCATTGGGGGGTTATGCGTGGACTTTTAAAATCCCAAAAAAGTGAAATAAACTACCTTTCAG
>WNWK01054565.1:0-11524 GCA_009830355.1 Cherax destructor
TTATATATGCATTGAATATTGATTTTATTTAGCTTATTATTGCATATTTTAGTGACACAGAAAACAAAGAACACTTTTGACAAATTAGGAATAAATATTTACATTTTTTTCTGTGTCCTTGATGTTAATGTTAATAGAGCGGGAAATGTATTTTATTATATATGGTTAAGTAAGAATTAGCAGTTTCATTAACACAAATATAGGTTGTGTAGCATTACATTAAAATTTACTGCTTCTGGGAAATTTTTTAGTATAAGTTTGGCACCAAAATTATAAAAGAAAATATATATAAGTCGTTTGTATTGACAATTTTCAGTAATTATTGAAGTATCTGGCAGATCTATGACATTAGTGTTGTCAGATCACAGGGCATTTTTTATTCATGTTTTTATATATAAAATATGCTTTACTGAGTATATATTCACAAGTGTATTTGAGTAATTTTGACAGGGTATTATGAGGTGGCTGTGAGAGTTATAAGAGGATTTGGGAAGGTGTGTAATGAGTTGTATATGGTGTATTATATATAAGTTGTGGTGTGTGGCAGCAGGAGGGAGAGAGAGTGTTGCAGTACCTTCACACACTGACACATACACTTGAGGGTGAAGCATCACACACTTTACGTCTTAGTTGCAAGTGTCGTGTGTTAACAATACCAGCCTTCCCTCTCTCCCAAATCATTCACCACTTCTTTTCCTTGAGGTGTGGAGCAAGGTAGTCGCGCTGGATTCCTCAAAGGAAAATTTCTTCTCAGTTTTCAAGCGTAGGATGTGGATTAGGGGGAAGGTTGACCAGACCTCGCATAAAGAACAGATATTCACCGATTTGTACAATGAGTGTCGAAATATGCCCGGGCCAGACTGTCCTACATGCTGCGGACCAGGCTAGAGAGGTTCCAGAGAGAAGATAGAAAAGAAATAGTGACCAGAACTAGAGACGGTTGTGCGCCTCTCTTTGTTGCATGCAAGAGAGGCAATGTTGAAGTAGTGGATTACCTTATAACTACGAGTGCAGATGCTAGCAACGGGGACTTTATGAAGTGCCAGATGATAGATCCATTCATAATGTAACACCTCTTTGGTTGCTTCTGTTGCTGGCCGTTTACCGTTGTTAAATGTTTAGTGCAACATGGTGCTGATGTTAACAGTGTATCAGATACTGGGTCAACCCCAGTCCCAGCGCCTGCTTCATGACACATCTTGATATTGTCACCTACCTCGTGGAAAATGGTGCAAATATTTCTAAACCCAATTATAATGGTGGTACATGTTTGATTAATTCTGTCCAGAGTGTCAAGTTGTGTGAATACCTGCTAAACATGGTGCTGATGTCAATGCACAAGATATTCAGAATAAAACAGCCTTACACTATGCCATTCAAGAACATCGTTTTGAGACCACAAAGTTACTGCTGGACCATGGAGCAAATCCACACCTGACTAGTAGATACCATGATGATGCACTTCAGACTGCTTGCATCAAGGGTGCCTGTCAGATCTTTGAGTATTTAATCAATGTTGTTTCTTATAATCCAGGCCGGATAGCAAATGGGTATGAGCTACTTGGTAAGACTTTTTGGATGAACATCATGATATCCAGGCTGCTCTACAGTACTGGAGAAAAGCCACATGTATTCGTCAGGCATCTGGGGCTTTGAAAGAAATATTGCCTGAAAGGGCAAAATTATCAGTATTTTTTTTAGAATTAAAAAACTTCAGAAGAGCTAGAAGTTATTGTTATCGATTTGAATGGTATGCGAACACAAAGTTTATTAATTTGTAAACTTTTTGGGGGGAACAACCCATAAGGACAAATATTTAATTAATGTATCGAGGGGAAACATATCAGATTCTCTTCAATATAAAAAAATTGAAATTGACCTGTGGCTATATGCCCTGGAGCTTAAATTTCCCAGAGAATCAATACTTTTTAATGAAACCTGTTTCACAGCCCAGGCATTAGTTCGATTATTTTAACTGATTGAAAAACACGACGGGTGTGATGCAGAATACAGTCAGTTTTGATGATGCATCCCGTCCCCTTTGGAGCTGCTTGCAGACCCTTTCCCCCTTTGCAGGGCCCCTTTCCCTCCGAATTAAACCAGTTCAAAAAAAACCCCAAAAGCAACTTTGATCATATGTTGAAAGTTTTAACACACATGTTTTTTTGTGGTGCTTCATATCCCAAGAACAGATGATCATCAAGAAAAAGGACATCTCTTGTAAATGGCATTCTTCGCTTGGACCCTAGAACATGTCGGGGAGGCCATTCTCTCCTTCATCTTGCAGCTATGAAAACTAATGTGTTAAATAATCACTCATTATTAGAAGATGAACATATGACCCCATTTCCCTCTGCTGGGGTCGTATCCTTTCTGGCATGTGGTGCTCCAGTAAATGCAACAAATGACAAAGGCTCATCTCCATTATTCATGGCATCCCCGGGATATTCCCCAAGGAGGAGGTGGGGAAATTTTTTTCTCTGTAGTGTTATACATTTGGGTTGAACAACACGGGTTTGAACTGTGCGAGCCCACAGTTTTTTTAGTGAATATATTGGTTTTTTTTTTTTGGGAGATTTTTGCCCAAAAAAATTAAAAAATTTGGGGTATGTCATAAAATTCATAAAATGGTATCTAATCTATTTTATCATTTATTTCCCATAAAATATACACAAATCTATTAAAAAAATTTAAAAAATTTATCAAAACCCCCACCTACAATAAATTACGGATTGTATATGTTCCTTTTGCAGTTGAAAAAAATGTAAACAAACGTAAAGATGCAATAATAATAATAATAATAATAATAATAATAATAATAATAATAATAATAATAATAATAATAATAATAATAAAAAAAAATAATCATAATAATAATACAACCTCTCCTCACTTAACGATGGGTTCCTTTCCCTAAGACCACATCGGAAAACGAATTCATCGCTAAGCAAGGAGCTTTCTATAATGGTAGTGGGTTTGTGTCAACCATCTTTGATATTTTTTTTAATGTCCCCTTTTGCACCATTTATAAAATTTTTATATATGTATTTTTAAATGTTTATAATAGTGTACTGTATATTGTAATAAACAGAATAGAGGAAATCAGCTCTAATATAAAATTACGTATTTGGGGTATGCATAGTGGTCAGAGAGCCTGTCATAAGTGGTCATCGGTAAATGAGCATCGCTAAGTGAGGAGAGGCTGTATATTATAATATAATTATTACAGTAGCCCCCGGTTTTTCTGCAACTCCCAACTCGAACAATTATGTAAGTTATTTTTGTAAGTGCTTTTGTAAGTGTTTTTTTGGGGGGGTCTGAAACGGACTAATCTAATTTACATACGCCCTTAGGGGGAAAAAATTTCGTTCGGTAACGGCACCCGAAAAAGCATTTAAAAAGAATTATTGACGAAAACTGAGGGTCCACTGTATTATTATTATTATTATTATTATTATTGTCATTGTCATTACAGATTGTACATGTTCCATTCACAGTCGAGAAAATGAAAAATACGAAAAAAGATGCAATAAAATAAAAGACAAATATGTTTTTTTCACATTTTTTTTAATTTTGATGTCAAATGTTAGTAATATGTATAACATCTACAGTGTTTTGTATCATATAACACAATATTGATGTGGGTACTGACACAGACAATTAGTCCTGTAAACATGAGGGCTTATGGTATCGATAAATACAGTACAGTGCTGTAAGCATGATGTAAGCTTAGGGGATAAAATACAGTACAGTTCTGTAAATTTTTTTCTCTTCCTTATGATTTTCTTAACAACATTTTTTTTTTTAGCTTATTTTTATAGTAAGAATGAGTATATAATCCACATAAAAAAAAATGTGTTTATCGACTGTTTATGTTACCGGTAAATCTTTCCGGTCAGCAGTAGGCTTTAGTAGTTAATTTTTGGGGGGAGTAAAAAGGTTATATGCCCTTTTTGACTGCGCGGGGGGTGGCGCCCAAACCCCCTGTGTTGTTAAAAGGGAAACTGTGTACGTATTGTTTACCTCGCAGCACAAACATTACAAGGGGAGGGGGTTATTGGTACTACTGAAATTTCCCAAAGTGAGCAATGTTCTTTGACCCCACATTGGTTTAGCATTTTTTTTTTGATGTACAGTAGACTGTTACCTTTCATGTGGGTTATGATCCTGAAACAGTGCTCTGTGTGAAAATGTGATATTTGTAGCAAAAAAATTTTTTAAACAAAATTGGGTTATATTCCTGATACCTCAAAAATTAAAAAAAAAATTTTTTTGGGATTCTTAATTTAGCTGAAATAATAAAATTTTTCACAATAGTCAAGGTCACACTGATGTTATGGTCAAAAAATTTGTACAGTACATTATATACCCCCCCTCAAAAGGGAAAATTTGATCCCAGTACGGCTTTTGGGACCCAAAGGACCGGGATTTCTCCCCCCTTTTCTTGTACAGTGGACCCTCGGTTAAAAAAATTCTTGAAAGCCCTGCTCAGTCCTTTCCAACAATTTACGTCCTTAAGAAATAATGCCATGTAGGTTAGTCTATTTCAGCCCCCAAAACTACCCCTTCCACAAGAACTTACAAAATTATATTTACATAATTGCAAAATTTCTGGGGTATTCTTTAAACCCAGGGCCCAAAGGGTATAAAAGTTAACCAAGGATAACCCACTGAAAAAAAAAAGTTATAAATACTGTTTTTTTCTTAAATTCTTTTTTGTTGATACATGATGAATTTGATATGAGGGGGGAGGGGGTTGCTGTGGCCCTTTTGGGTGAGGTAGTTTGCTGGGGTTTGTAGGCCCAAGGGGGGGATGGCTGGGATTTTGACATTCCATGTGTATGACTCAACATCTTAAAAAAAACCTATGCAAATAATACCCAAAAATTTAGAACTAGCTGTCAAAAAATGCTAAAAGTCTCCAATCCACCATCATCTTTACTGATATTGTTAAAAAGTACCTATTAAGTCTCACCACCTCATTTCAACTACTCCATACAGTGAACTGATGAAATTTTTTGTAAATGACTAATTCTTAATTTGCAACCTGTCTTATTGTACTTATGAATTTTAATGAATTAGCCAAGCTGTACCAACTTAAATTATACATATACAGGCAGGCTCCACTTTTGCAGGGGTTTTTCCAATTTACCCATTCTTCATTTGTTAACAAGGTAAGTAATGTGTATTTTGTATATGCATTCTTTAGCCCTAGCTATAATGCTCATTAATATTTGATAGTGTAAACATGTTATCAGGCTTTTATATGCATTTGAAAGTGAAAAAGTCTGTGATTCAGTTTGCAGTGATTTTCGTTTTTCAGCAGCAACCCAGAACCTAACCTGGTGTATAAGTGGGCCCTCCTGTACTAGGTCTAGCTATAATAAGTATGTAACCCCTATGATTAGTTTTACCAAAATTCACTTGCAATTTAAATTTGTGGCTTTCTTTTTGAGTCTTATATTGTATCAAAATTTATCTGTATTATAAGATCTAATTAAAAAATAATCATTTTGAAATATAACTCCAGTAACTAATTTTCATGATTTTTGAAGAAATAAAAAATTTAAAGTAATTTTTAATTTATTTTTGATGTCTCTACTGTGTATTACCTTGTATGCTAATAAGGCACCATTAATTAACTGTCCCTTTCCATTTCTTCACAGCAATGCTTCTAGACTTGTTATTTTCCCTTTTCAGTCATCAAAGTCTACAACTTATCAGTAGTATGAAGCATTTCATGTGTGTCTGAGTGCCAATTACTTAGGTTCCAGTTCTTCCTCATCTTTTTTTTTATTTGCCTCTTCTATCTGGGGAAAAGAGCTCCTCCAACATTTCTAAAATATTTTCTTCATCTTTTAAGAGTTTTTATTTATGTTTTCTACCTGCATATATTCAAAATCCTGACCTAGTATTCTCATTGCCAGATCAACGGTTTCGGGGCCTGACTCCTGAAAACCCTTTTAATTGATTCAAATACCATGAAATTTTCCCAGCCTTCATTTATTAGGCTGGTCACCCATCTCCTTTTAGTTTTACTTTTGGGGATTGCATCTGCATTGTTAATTTCTGCAAGACCTCTGACACTCCAAGGTCTGGGTTTTGTTTAGATGATTCATAAGTTAAAAAGTCCCCTGAGAGATTGAACAAGAAAATATACTTTTAGTGTTAGGTAGGGCTTGAATCCTAGAGGTGGGGAAATACAGTGCCTGCCCCTCTAAAGGAGGGGGTTTTGGGGTATTTGTCATTTGGGGTGACATCTTTAAATGTCATATCTGGGCAAGGCAAATAGTTTACCTGGGGAGAATTCCAGGGGTCAATGCCCCTTTGGGCCCCGGGCTGGGGGACCAGGCCTCATGTTGGGCCCGGGCCCGATCCCAAACCCGGCTGTTACTGCTGGCCGCACGATCCAACGACGAACCACAGCCTGGCTGGTCAGGTACCGACTTTAGGTGCCTGTCCAGTCCTGTTTAAACAGCCAGGGTTTGTTGGTAATCCCCCTTTTGTATGCTGGGGGGCAGTTGAACAATCTTGGGCCACTGGGCACTTATTGTGTTGTCCCCCCAACGTGTTTGTCACCCCCGCTTTTCATTGGGGGGGTGTTACATCGCCCGCCGAGTCTTTTGCTTTCGTAGGGAGTGATTTTGTGTGCAAGTTTGGTACTAATCCCTGAAATTTTCCACGGTATATAACAATTATCTCTCCCCCCCTCGTTCTAGGGAGTACAGGTTAAGCTTCAAGCGTTCCCAGTAATTAAGGTGGTTTTTTTGCAGTTAAGGGGCCATGAAAAGGGTTTTTTCTGCACATTTTCAAGGTCAGCAATTTCACCTGCCTTGAAAAGGGGCGGGTTTGTGTGCAACAATATTCCCGCCTAGATAGAACAAGCGATTTGTAAAGTGTCAACATGGGCTTTGCATCCCTGGTTTTGGGAAAGGGTTTTCATTATCCATCCTGTCATTTTTCTAGCAGATGCGGTTTCTACGGGGTTATGGTCCTTGAAGGTGAGATCCTCTGACATGATCCCCCCAGGTCTTTGACATTAGTTTTTTGCTCTATTGTGTGGTTGGAATTATTTTGTACTCCGATGAGATTTTAATTTCCCCACGTTTTTCCCTATCTGAGTAATTGAAATTTTCATCATTGAACTTCATATTGTTTTCTGCAGCCCATTTAAAGATTTGGTTAATGTCTGCTTGGAGTCTTCAGTGTCTTCAAAAGGTGGACACTGTCATACAGATTCTTTTATCTGCAAAGGAAGACACGGCACTGTCCCTTTTATCCCCGTCATGTCCCGAAAGAGGATGAGGAACAGGATGGGGGGGAAATACTGTGCCTTGTGGAACAGAGCTTTTCCCTTGTCCTCAGACTTTACTTTGTTGACTACTACTATTTGTGTTCTACTTGTTAGGAAATTTAAATCCATCTACCAACTTTTCCTTTTTTCCTTTTTTTACGCATTTTGTGTGCTTTACACCATGGTCACACTTGTCAAAAGGGTTTTTAAAAATCTGTGTTTTAACATCTGCATTCTGTTTGTCTTCTAGAGCATCTAGAAAACCAGGCCCTAGTGGTCCATTAGGGGGACAGACAGGAAACGACCCGCTCAAACCCGTGCTGCCCCGGGTTGTGGTTTTATGGGTATCTAGATGAGTGGCGATCTTGTTCCCCCGAACCCCTTTCAAAGATTTTTTTGATATGGGATGTTAGCGCTATTTGTCTGTGTTCTTTGCTATTGCTTTACTGCCCCCCTTTGGGGGAGTGGGGCTATGTCTTTGTTTTTTGTAACTGCGGGACCACCCCCTGTCCATGCTCCCTCTCCATAAGATGTTAAAAGTACGTGATAAAGGGGTTCTTTCAGTTCTTGATGAACACGGAGTTCCATGAGTCTGGGCCTGGGCGGGGTGCATGGGAGTCATTTATTGCCTTTTCGGTCATTTTGGGTCAGGGTGATGTCAGATAGGCATGCGTCAGTCAAATTCTGTGGCACTCTCATAAAAAATTCATTTAGGGTTTTGATTTTCAGTCTGGTTAGCGGCTCGCAAAAAATGAGTCATAAGGACTTAAGTAACTCACTCATTTCCTTGCTGTTCCCTCTGTGTAGGATCCATCTCGTTTTAAATAGGGGCCCAATACTGGTTGGTGTTCTCGACTTTTTACTTTGCATAAGAAAAAAAAACTTTGGGTTTCTTTCAATTTCGTTTATGGCTTTTTGTTCTTCCCCCGTTTTTTGGGTTCCTGTAAGATGCCTTTTTGTTTTTTCCCATGTTTGCTATTTCCCCTACTAGTGTCTCCCCTTTGTATTTCAGATAATTTGGGCCCTTGTAGCCGCTTTCCCTTATTCTTTGCCTTCGCCTGTATAGGGAGCGCCCTCTCTTTCTAGTTTGCATCTTTTCCTCCTTTTTTTTTAAAGGGGAAATTTTCCTTTAGCAAACCTCAAGTGCCACAGAGTTAATTTGTTCTAGACATAGATTAGGATCCATGATGCTTAGGCTATCTTCCCATTGTATATCATTTAGGACTTGGTTTACTTGGTCCCATCTTATGTTTTTTTTATTGAAGTTGAATTTTGGGGAAACCCCTCGCGGCTGATCACATTTTGTTGATCTTGGGCTCCCCCCATGCATGCCCCCACCTCATTATTTGTGATCTGAGTATATTGTTTTTAATTTGATGACATTTTGTATCAGATCATCATTGTTGGGGAAGATGAGGTCCCGCGTATTCTCTAATCTTGTTAGCTCTACTATTTGCTGGTTTTAAAGGGGAATTTGTGTGAATGATGGTGAAAAGTTTTTTTTTGGATCACCCTGCCTCAGTAGATGGCCAGCATGTTAAAAAAAAAAAACGCTAAAGCTTAAGGGTCATTCAGCAAACAAATACAGGGGGAACCTGGGTTTTTATCATTAATTCATTCCAGAAAGTCTGGAAAACCCAATTTGGCGAAAACAAACAAAAATTTCCCCTAAAAATAATGTAAACCAATTTAAACCTTCCAGACACCCAAAAGTATTAACAAAAAAAAACATTTTATAGAGAATAACTATAGTTTTTCATACAGAAAAAAAATGAGGGGAAAAAATATAAATGACTAATGAAATGGATAAATGAACATTTAATATCACATTTACCTTTATTGAAGACTCTTGTTGACGCGAGGAGGGGGGAGGGAGGAGGAGAGGTTATTGGTTGAAGGGGAATCCCCCCCCATGGGGCTTCAGGTATCAAGTCCCTATCAGGGGTTTTTTCCTTTTTTGTCTTTTTCTGGCACAGGACCCCCGTCGCACAAAAAAAACTGTCCAGAGGTCTGTTTCTGGCCTCTTTTGGAAATTTTCCCAAAATGGGACAAAAAGGGATTTTTATTGAACATGTTGCAGACATGGCCAACAACTTTGTTAGGGCGATATTTCTTCACAAAACTTTGCAACTCCTCCACTTTGCACACATGTCCTTAATCACTGAAGGAAATTCTTCCCTCTCTTCCTCCTCTAAAAAATTTCCTCAGCTCAGTCTTTTTTTCCCAGTTGAAGGTCTTGCAGCTCTTCAGTGGTTAGCTCTTCATTTGGGTCCCACCAACTCTTCCACATCCTGGCCACTCACATTCAACCCATGGATTTCCCCCAAAAAATAGATTCCACAGGTGTGTGTGGGGGAAGTACCGTGGCTGGTGTGTGGGAGAAGTACCCTGGCTGGTGTGTGTGGGGAAGCCCCCTGGCTGGGTTGTGTGGGGAAGTACCCTGGCTGGTGTGTGGGGGGAAGTACCCTGGCTGGTGTGTGTGGGAAGACCCTGGCTGGTGTGTGTGGGGGGAAGACCCTGGTGGTGTGTGTGGGGGACCCTGGCGGGGTTGGGTGGGGAAGTACCCTGGCTGGTGTGTGGGGGGAAGTACCCTGGCTGGTGTGTGTGTGGGGAAAAGTACCCTGGCTGGTGTGTGTGGGGACGTACCCGGCGGGTGTGTGTGGGAAAGTACCTGGCTGGTGTGTATGGGGTACCCGGGCTGGTGTGTGGGGGGGAAAGCCCGGGCTGGTGTGGGGGGAAAATCCCCTGGCTGGTGGGGCTTTCTTGAATTTATCCTGTTTCTTGCCATCTTTATCGGGCTGGCTCTAGGAGCTTTCTTTGAGCCCAGGTTGGCTTTTTGCAGTCACACAAAAAAAAATGGATTAGTATTTGAAATGTTTTGTATGACCTCGCAGGGTAATGTTCACTTGCCGAAAAAAAGCCACACTGACTCAGAATCGTGTGTGGGGGGGGCTTTTCGTGCGCGCAGCACTTGGACATGTTTGGTACGACCGATGAAACCCGGGTGATTAACGAAAACAGAGACAATATTTTGCTGAAAAAAAATCGGCGATAACTGAAAAAGTGAAATCAGAGGCTTACGAAAAATGTTCCACTGAATTAAGTAAGGACCTCCTTCAAGGATCACAACATTGTCACTATCACATCTTCAAGGGAAAATGATAGGATGGAAATGAGAACCTTCAAAAAAAGGGGTGCCAAACAAATGATGATCCTTTTTTAATACCTGTTTTTATAGGCTGGAAACTGTTGCACACTAACAGTTCCATTCAAGGCAGGTGAAATCGGGATCTAGAGGGGAAATTTCAGAGAATCTTCCTGCTCATAAAAGTTTATCAATCACCGTAATTACTGTAATTACGGGCTTTGGGATCACTTGACCTGTACTCCTTAAAAACGCAGGCGAAAAGTGCATTATAATATACACCTGGAAGATCCTAGAGTGACTGTTCCCAAATCTGCATACAGAAATTTTTCCACAAAATCAGAAGCCTGGGCAGATGGTGCAACATCCACCAATGAAAAGGGGGGCCCATTGTACACTAAAGAAAATACAACAGGTGCCCGGGGACCCAACACTGTTCAACAGCCTTCCGCTATGCATGGGTATTGATAGACCCCTGGTTCCTTCAAGGGGGGCTCAAAACTCGACAGATACCTCAAGTCTGCACCTGATTAGCCGGGCTGTGGTTCTCGTTGGACTACATGGCCAGCAGTAAAGCATGGTTGATCAGGCCCTAATCCACCTGGAGGCCTGGTTAAAGGGCTGGGTCCCTTTCACATGAAACAAATTAGAAAATCAGCTTTTTAAAAAATAGAATAAAAAACACATTAGGCTGGACCAATTCTCCAAAAAAACCCGCACTTGGGAGGAATTTGGGTTTTCTGGTTGTTCTGGGCATTAAGTCACAGAGGCGAGACGGAAGAAACGTTATTACAAGATTTCTTTTCCCAAGTGGGGAATTTTTAGTGAATTTAAATGAAAGCAATCATATTTTTATTTAAAATTTTAGACCCTTTTCAGTAGATAGGTGTGTGGGGGTGAGGAGAAGGGTGTAAGTGTAGTTGGGGGAACTTCTGGTAGAGCCAGATAAATTTGTTCAACAACCACCTCAAGTTACTTTTTCAGCGAGACTTATTTTAACTATGAAGAAAACATCATTCAACTGCTGCAGTGACAGACATCATTCAACTCCGGGGGACAGACATCATACAAGCTAGCTGCAGTGA
>WNWK01054566.1:0-11523 GCA_009830355.1 Cherax destructor
AGCCATGTTGCCAGGAGAGAGAGAGTGGAAGGAGGTCTCTCTAAGCTCCTCCCACTCCCACATAAACAAACAAAAACCTATCGCTTTGCACATCCTCCACATGTACTCTCAATATATCTTATGTAATTACAATGAGACATGCAACTTATAAACCAGTACTTATTAAAATGTGTGCATTTATATTTATAACCTATTATATTGAGAAAATCAGGTTAATTCAGCTTCTTTAAGTTTTAAGGATGGCCTAGCCTCAAACATCTAAGCAGATTCTGATTAATTTAATATAATTAGGTGATCATGTTACTTAATTACTACAATACATGCTGGGTTCCATAGCCCATATAACAAGTCCATAACACCCCATAACACTGAGTGGTAGACTACTGTTGGGGGTCACATCCTGCGGTGGTGATATACAGTAAAAAACCTTATGTCACGATATCATAACTCACATTTTCAATATTCTTCTTCTTTCAACAAACCGGCCATATCCCACTGAGGCAGGGTGGCCCAAAAGGAAAAACAAAGTTTCTCCTTTTAAATTTAGAAATATATACAGGAGAATGGGTTACTAGCCCTTGCTCCTGGCATTTTAACCTTTCAGGGTCGGTATCATACTAGTACGGCTTGACAGCCAGGGTTGGTGACGAACTTGAACGCCTAAATTCTAGCGCCTTCAAATCTAGCAAGAGAAAGCTGATAGGCCTACATATGAAAGAATGGGTCTGTGTGGTCAGTGTGTGCAGTATAAAAAATCCTGCAGCACACACTGCATAATGAGAAAAGAAAAAACTCCGACCGTATTTTTCGTGTAAGCCTTTCAGGGTCGAGACCCCCGATTCTTAACTCATTCTCAGGGTTGAAAATTTTTCGGGAAAAAAATATTTTTTCTTAAGAGATGATAGTCTTTTTCCGATCATAATGACACCAATAGTATGAAATTTGGTGAAAAACTAACGGAATTATGCTCTCGCAAAGTTAGCGGTATCGACGATATTTATGCATCGGCGATTTCGCCCACTTTGAGTTCTATTTTCAGCCAATTCCAATGTGTCAGTCTACTAATATTATAGCTATTTCGCTAG
Organism: Cherax destructor; assembly: GCA_009830355.1. NCBI lineage: Eukaryota > Metazoa > Arthropoda > Malacostraca > Decapoda > Parastacidae > Cherax > Cherax destructor. Next base: position 1,086 of record WNWK01054566.1, read on the forward strand.
AATTCCATTTGTTCTATCGACTGATTACAAGAAACTGCCAATTTATCGATTTCAACTACCCAATAAAGTGGTCAGAAATTGGTAATTTGGCCAATTTCACACAAATTTCAAAAGATGCCAATTTCAAAATAGGGTCCAGAATAAACAAGACAGACATTCCTGGAACTAAAATAACATTTCATCTGTTCATTAGTCACGTGTCCAGGCATCTCTTACATTACTTTTGCTTTCCATTTTGAATTTTTATTCTCACAAAAAATAGAAGATTTTCTGTTATGCATATTACTGCATCATTGTAAAAATGGTATAAATAATATCAGCACACTTGAGCAAGAATATTAGACTCGCCAGTTGATGTGTATTGGACGTTTAGCGTGATTTGTTTACTCTTGAACATCAGCAAAAATCGAACATTTTCACTACTTTGCGCTCAATTTCAAGGTACTTGTCTTCATGAAACCAATCAAAATTATATCTATTTCCTACCAGCTTTCTCCCACTTGATTTGAGGCCGCTAGAATTTATGCATTTTAATACGTCCGAAACAGTAGCTTGTAAGACGTATATATACGACCGAAACAGTCAAAGGGTTAAGTGGTGAATATATTTACTGTAGGAAGTCTGAATAAATGAAGAATGGGTATACAGTAGGGCCCCGCTTTACGGCATTCCGCTAATATGGCAATTTCAAATTATGAACAAAACTTTCTATACGGTGAGCGGTCTTTCAAATACAGCACGCGCCACCCGGTTTGTTTACATTCTCCATGAGCACATCTCTCTATTATGTAATAATAATCACTCTTGGGCACATTAAATGTTGTATTTTACGTCAATATAGGCATTTTCATTAATCCATTTATTATATTTTCTTCAAAATTATATAAGAAACACGTTACGTAATACTAATAATAATCACTCTTGGGCATATTAAATGTCTTATTTTACGTTAATATAGACATTTTCATTAATCCATGTATGATATTTTCTTCAAAATTATATAAGAAACACATTACATAGCATATAAACATTTTATGTTTATATACTATGGAGGGGTGGTAGCCAAGCGGAGGGAAAACATTACATCACTCCCCTTAATACATAACGCTTTTGTTTACAATTCTCAGCATGAATTATTCATTGCTTCTCTCTTTGTTTATGATGGCATTTAAAGGTAGTTGATAGAAACGATTAAACTCAGTGAACATGGTATGTCGATGATAATAATATGGCTCTGGGCCACATTAAATATTGTGTAGCTATGTAGGTAGGTGTAGGTATGTAGCCCAGGCAGACTACATACCTACATTATTATTATAACTGATAATTATACTTATGTGTACCTGTACCTAAGTAAACTTACACACTGTGCTGGCATACAGGTACACATTAAAATCACTAAGTCTCTTATTAGTCTTGAAGATGCCATATTAATAATGATAATATTAATAACACAATAATAATCACAATTATATAGACATTTTGCTTAATCCATCTAAATACACCCTACAGTAGAATAAATTAATTTAAATATGAGATGTGGTAGCCAGGCAACTTGTAGGACTTGTGGTAGCCAGACGACTTATAGTCCAACATCAGAGAAAAAGTGTACACTATATTATTACTGGGGGTAGCTAGAAGATTATTCCTTTCGTATGCCTTCACTCTGGGTGTCATTTCTTCTAAAAATGGTGTTACATGAGAATGGGAGTGTTTCTCTTTATTTATTCTACTGTATCAACATGGAGACAACTTGTACACAATGTAAAGTGACGAAAACCAGACGCGTTCACCTGGTTTGTTTACAATATGTGTGGGTGGGGTGGGGTGGGGAGGGCTGCCCTTGCTGGCTACCCATACTTCCCAACCTGACTTCCTACAAATAAAACTCACCTCTCACCCTACATTAACAATTTCGGGGTTTCGGTCGTACAAATACGGATTACGTGCTGGGGTTACCCACGTACTAGTACGCATAAATTCTAGCGCCTTCAAATTAAGCGCGAAATGGCTGGTAGGCCTAGTAGTGAGAGAATGGGTCTGTGTGGTCAGTGTGCGCAGTAGGAAAAAAAATCGGGGACCCAGTGGTGCATTGTGGGAACGCCATGTTAGTACACCTTCTTCACCATGCCTGGCGGTAAGAAACTCCTCACTCCTCGGCGAATTGGAACACTTTTGTTCCCCAGTGACAGTTCTAACACCGATGGGAGTGTCAGTGATGATGAGTTTCAAGGTTTTGAGGAGGTTGTGACCGAAACTAATGACCATAATACCTGTAATAATGAGGAAAACCCAGACGACCCTCAGCCGTCCACCTCCGGTGCTGTGGCATCTTGTTCACGCTCAATTGTACCAGAACGAAAGAGGAAAGTGTTATTTACTCATATCCCAGACTCTGATGTGAGCAATGGTGCTGATAGTGATAGTATATACGACGGTATATGTGCTCTGGTAGCGTGCCATATGCTATTCCAAGAGGAAGGAGTACATCTCGGAGTACATCCCGTGTGCGTACAACAGGAAGTGATAGTGAAAATGAAGACGATAGTGTTGCAATTGGGATGAGAAATGTGCATGCATCTGGTAGTGGTAGTGGTGCCAGGCGCGAGGCACCAGCACTGGACCATGCTGGCACCAACGCCGCTGAGTCAGCTCAGCTACAACAAAGGCCATCCTCACCCACCCATCAATCCCCACAACCACAACCTCCACTTCCACAACCCTCACAACCACCTGTAAATATCCAGTACCCACCAGCAGACTGCACCTGGGATTGGCAGGAAGCTGACAATTTTATTCCCAATCCCTATCAGTTTGATGAAAGCCAAAGTGGAATACGCCCATCTTGTCCACTTGGGAACAATGCAACTGAACTGGAATGTTTTGAGTTATTTTTTGATGATCCCCTGATGGAAATTATTGTCAGGGAAAGCAACAGATACTACGAGTACACCATGGCAAACACAATACTTTCACCAAAATCACGCCTCAACAGGTGGAAAGAGGCAACTGTGGCTGAGATGTATCTTTTCTTTGCCACAATAATGCTTATGCCACATGTGTATAAGCACCATGTCAAATCATACTGGTCAACAGACCGCCTGATTGCAACACCAGGTTTCAGTGATATAATATCAGTGAATCGATTTGTGCTACTGTTACGTATGCTCCACTTCTCAGACAAAACCAGGCCTGACAGAAACGACAGGTTATATAAGATTTGGAATGTGTTTCTGTATCTGAAAGAGAAATTCAATATGCATTTTTATCCCTTCAGGAAGCTTGTTATTGACGAGTCACTGATTCTGTTCAAAGGTAGACTGTCATTCAAGCAGTATATACCAAGCAAGAGGAAACGCTTTGGTATAAAGTTTTTTTGTCTTTGTGATTGCTACAGTGGTACTGTATTGGATATTATTGTGTACACTGGAAGTAATACATTGAAAGATACCAGGAAGTTACTGGGTATCTCTGGTGATGTGGTTAGAACAATGATGGAACCATATCTTGGTAAGGGGCATATATTATATACTGATAACTGGTACACAAGCCCCTCCCTCAGTGATTTTTTGCGAGTGAACTTGAAAGATGTGTGCGGTACAGTGCGTGCAATTCGTAAGCATATGCCTAGGTTCAATGCAGGCACTCATAGAGGTGAGGTGCAGGCGTTTGCTGCCAATGACATCATGGCATTTCGGTGACATGACAAACGAGATGTCACACTGTTGTCATTAATTCACCCTAACGAAATGACAGACACTGGCAGGCTGAATAGAGAGACCAATGAACCCATTCTAAAACCTGCAGCTGTGATGGACTACACGCTCAATATGCACTTAGTGGACAAATGTGACATGCAAATTGAGTTTGCTGATTGTGTTCACATTCTGGACATTACCATGCTCAATGCTTATAATATTTATAAGTTGAAGACCACAAACAAACCACCATATAGCGAATTTTGTTTGTCTGTCATAAGACAAATAATATTCAAGTACAGTAGACCGTCATTTAGCATGATAGTTACGTTCCTGAAAAAGTCGTGTTAGATAATTTCGTGTTAAATAATTAAAAGAACTTATGGGAAAAATAGGGTTACGTTCTTGGGAGTCCCCAAAAATCCAAACAAGTTTTTTTTAGACCAACAGATCTTACAAAAATAAAAGTGAATATGTAATTGTAGCTCATTATCGTGATGTATTATGTTGTTTTTACTGCTTAAGACTACAAATGTAACAGAAATAATAGTATTTACCTTAAATTGTGGGTGCTGGTGTTTGTGGATAATTGTGAAGAGAGTGGAGAGTTATGCTGTGGCCCTAATGGGCTGAGGTGGATAGTAGAGGTTCTGGAACTGAAGTCGATGGTTGAACTGAGTGTCTAACTTTAAGGGGCAGCTACACCTGTCACCGAGCGCCAAAAAAAAAAAAAAAAAAAAAAAAATTATGAAAATTGAGTTAATCTTATAGAAAAATAGCTTAACTCTCTGGCTACACAATGGTACAAGACTCAATGTAATACAACGTTTCTACAAGGAATTATAGTCATTTATATTATGTATGGTGACGGCGATGTGCGCAGCTCGCCTGCTCTCAGCCCGTATATTTTTAGAATTTTTTTCCATTTTTTTCTTTACTGTTTCGTGTATTATTCATTCTAATGGTGTAATTTACGATTTGGCATCATATGAGAGTGGGCGGAGCTTATACGTAGTCTACCAGCCAATCAGGAACGATCTGGGAATATTTGCTGACGTCAGCAGAATTCCCACTCTGAGAGCACCATATATTATTTCATTATTATGCTAATATCAATTCTACGGCTTATTTATCTATCACAATTGATCTAATATGAAATAATAAACACTATAAATAACATATAAACATGTTATATGCTCCAGCATGAATAAAAATGAGCTCTAATATAGTGCGGTCTCTATCAGCAATATGAGTATAAAAATGATTCCCCTTCCCTCCCCTTCCCATAACGTTTTCTTTGGTCTGTAAATAGAGAAAATGGTGTGTAGAGGCTAACTACACTAAAACATTAGTTTTACAAAGAAAACATTGAAACAAGTGATTTTTCGAAAAAAAAAAAAATTCCAGAGGCGGGTGGCCGGCGCCGCTCCAGGCGCTTTCCAGGCGAATATCTCGGAAGTAAGTTATTGACTTATTTTATTTTGTGGAGTTTTTACTGTTTGATTAAATGAAATAATATTCACAGGAATGGTAAAAATATGATTGTTCTTATTTTTAAGAATGCACTTTTGTAAATATTCCAAATATTTTGGGATTTATTTGGGATTAAAGGGCATATTTTTTTTCAACATTCAAACAGTTACATGCTTTATTTTTTTGTGGAATAAAGATAAGATGTTTACAGGAAAGTACATCGACAAAAAATCGTATTAGCATTGTTCTTTCGGTACCAAGTCTCAAAACAACCTTACATAGTCACATATAGGATCGGGTTCCTGCCAAACGTCCTGAAATGAGATTTTCAGTAAATATTTTTTTTTTCAGTTGTTGTTTGGACTATCTTATTGAATATTTTTTAAAACACATTGAGTGAACACTTCTATGTGTAAAAAAAAAAAATGAAAGAAATTCGACGAGCAGAAAAAAAAAAAATTGACAGGTCATACTGCCCCTTAAGTCAGTCAAGTCAGTCAGTAAGTCAGTCATTCAGTAAGTCAGTCAAGCCATTCAGTAAGTCAGTCAAGTCATTCAGTAAGTCAGTCAAGCCATTCAGTAAGTCAGTAAAGTCATTCAGTAAGTCAGTCGTCATTCAGTAAGTCAGTCAAGTCATTCAGAAAGTCAAGTCATTCAGTAAGTCAGTCAAGTCATTCAGTAAGTCAGTCAAGTCATTCAGTAATTCAGTAAAGTCATTCAGTAAGTCAGTCAAGTCATTCAGTAAGTCAGTCAAGTCATTCAGTAATTCAGTAAAGTCATTCAGTAAGTCAGTCAAGCCATTCAGTAAGTCAGTCAAGTCAATCAGTAAGTCAAGTCATTCAGTAAGTCAGTCAAGCCATTCAGTAAGTCAGTAAAGTCATTCAGTAAGTCAGTCGTCATTCAGTAAGTCAGTCAAGTCATTCAGAAAGTCAAGTCATTCAGTAAGTCAGTCAAGTCATTCAGTAAGTCAGTCAAGTCATTCAGTAAGTCAGTCAAGTCATTCAGTAATTCAGTCAAGTCATTCAGTAAGTCAGTCAAGTCATTCAGTAAGTCAGTCAAATCATTCAGTAATTCAGTCAAGTCATTCAGTAAGTCAGTCAAGCCATTCAGTAAGTCAGTCAAGTCATTCAGTAAGTCAGTCAAGTCATTCAGTAAGTCAGTCAAGTCATTCAGTAATTCAGTCAAGTCATTCAGTAATTCAGTCAAGTCATTCAGTAAGTCAGTCAAGTCATTCAGTAAGTCAGTCAAATCATTCAGTCAGTCAGTCAGTCAGTCAAGTCAGTCAGTCAGTCAATCAGTCAGTCAGTCAAGTCAGTCAGTCAGTCATTCATTGTCAGTCAGTCAAGTCAGTCACACAAACTTATGTTTACATCTTTTTATGTGTACAAAGTAACACTTCATTATGGCCACGGGTTATGTCTTGTCTAATATCTTTGTTTTCTTCGTTAATTCAAGATCAAAACACAATTCACTCTCTCTTATTCTTCACAAACAGCTGGCTTGTAGCCGGACTTTTTGACGCGTATGAAATACGTACGAATGCTGGGATGGTGGGGTCCGGGGTGGCTGGGGAAGGCGGGTGGTGTCTGTTGAACCACAACAAGGCGTCTGCTTGTGGGAATGGTTATTTGTTATTCCTTCCCGCAAACTGTAAGTACAGTGAACCCCCGGTGTTCGACGGCGTCGAAGCTCGGCCAAATCGGTGTTCGACGTTTTTTTTTTTTTACAATATTTTTGACTCGGTATTAGGCGGCCACTCGGAGTTCGACGAGTCGGCTATCTGTCCCGGACGCATACGCGTGGGGCGGTGGCCCAGCTGGGCGCCCAGGCACTCAGTGTGTTATTGTTTACAAGCGAGCTACCACTACCCACGCACCACCCACGCATTCATACCATATATATATTGTCATTATTTCAGTGTTTTTAGTGCTTGCAACTGCTAAATAAGCCACCATGGGCCCCAAGAAAGCTCCCAGTGCCAAGCCTGTGGTAAAGAATGTCAGAAATATGGTAGAATTGAAGGAGCTGGTTGGCTGGCTGGCTGGCTGGCTGGCTGGTTGGTTGGCTGACTGGCTGGCTGGTTGGTTGGCTGGTTGGCTGGTTGGCTGGTTGGTTGGCTGGCTGGCTGGCTGGCTGGCTGGCTGGCTGGCTGGCTGGCTGGCTGGCTGGCTGGCTGGCTGGCTGGCTGGTTGGTTGGCTGGCTGCCTGGCTGGTTGGCTGCCTGCCTGCCGGCCTGGCTGGCTGGGTGGCTGGCTGGCTGGTTGGTTGGTTGGCTGGCTGGCTGGTTGGTTGTTTGGCTGGCTGGTTGGGTTGGTTGGTTGGTTGGCTGCCTGGCTGGTTGGCTGCCTGCCTGGCTGGTTGGATGGATGGTTGGTTGGTTGGTTGGTTGGTTGGTTGGTTGGTTGGTTGGTTGGTTGGTTGGCTGCCTGCCTGCCTGCCTGGCTGCCTGCCTGGTTGGTTGGTTGGTTGGTTGTTTGGCTGGTTGGTTGTTTAGCTGGCTGGCTAGCTGGTTGGTTGGTTGGCTGGTTGGATGTTTGGCTGCCTGGCTGGTTGGATGGTTGGTTGGTTGGTTGGCTGGCTGGCTGGCCTGTCTGTCTGTCTGTCACACACGTACACATAAATACAATTATACATAGTGTAAATTACCTAGGATATCCCATGCAATCGAGACTGGCAAATAATGTGTGTCAGGACTCAGATGTGAAGCCTTGTAATATGTGTTGGATCTCTCTGAGACAGATAGACAAACAGATAGACAGACAGACAGAGACAAACAGATACAGAGATATAAAACAGTGAAAACAAATAAAGCCTAGGCTAACCCGTCACCCCTGGCTGGCTGGCTGGCAGGGAGGGAGGGAGACAGGCGAAGGCATTGTACCCTCATCAATGTCAACACTAATTAGTTTAGCGATAAGAAGAAGATAATAATAAGATAAGAGGATGCTCACCCCTCATCAATGTCACCTCTTGTAATTTGATTAGTGATAAGACTGGGGCCCCTTGTGCCAGCTGGTCACCATGCTTCAATAATTATTATTATTATTATTATTATTATTAGATTCTCCCTGTATCCTAGGTAATTTACACTATGTATAATTGTATTTATGTGTTCCTGTGAGATAGACTCAGTCAGTCAGTCAGCCAGCCAGCCAGCCGTCCAGTCAGTCAGTTAGCCAGCCGGGTAGCTAGTCAGCCAGCCGTCCAGTCAGTCAGTTAGCCAGTCGGGTAGCTAGTCAGCCAGCCAGCCAGTCAGTCAGTTAGCCAGCCGGGTTGCTGGTCAGCCGGCTGGCCGGCCATCCATCCAGCCGGCTGTTCAGCCAGTCAGCCAGCTGTCCATCCACCCCAGCCAGCCAGCCAGATGGTCAGCAAGCCAGCCGGCTAGCTGGTCAGCCGGCTGGCCGGCCATCCATTCATCCAGCCGGCTGTTCAGCCAGTCAGCCGGCTATCCATCCATCCAGCCAGCCGTCTGTCCATCCAGCCAGCCAGCCGTCTGTCCATCCAGCTAGCCAGCTGGCTGTTCATCCATCCAGCCAGCCGGCTGTCCATCCATTCAGCCAGCCAGCCAGCCAGCCAGGGAGCCAGCATGCCCCAGTCGCCGGCACAATTCCAAACATTCGCCAGAAACAGAACTCTCTGGAACACTTTTTTGAGCAACAGGGGTCCAGTGACTCTCAAGCTGGTCCTAGTGCCATTAAAAAACAAATTAGGGAAGTAACCCAGGGAAAGGACTTGGTACCTGAAGTCTTTATGGAAGGGGATTTCCCTTCCAAACAAAAGCAACTCTTCATCCTCTCCCCTCCTCCCGTCTTCCACACATCAACAGCTCTTCAATAAAGGTAAGTGACATGTTATTACTGTTTTATTCTTCATGTCTCATTGTTTTCTGTGTAATTTAATGTATATTTAATGTACAAAAATATTTTATTTTAATACTTTTGGGTGTCTGAAACGGATTAATTTTATTTCCATTATTTCTTATGGGGAAAATAGAATCGGAGTTCGACCAAACCGGTGGTCGACGGGCCCTCTGGGATGGATTACCGACGAGAACCGGGGGTCCACTGTAAGTTCATTCAGGTATACACAGATACAGTTACGAAGATTATCATACATAGCAGCATATGTGTAGAGAACCTAGGATAACCCAAAAAAGTCAGAGTGACAGTATTTCCATTGACTTTTTTTGGGTTATCCTAGGTTCTGTACACATATGCTGCTATGTATGATAATGTATGTAACTGTACTCACCTAATTGTGGTTGCAGGTTTCGAGACTCAGCTCCTGGCCCCGTGTATCTGAATAAACTTACAGTTTGCAGGAAGGAAAAACAAATTCCCTTTTCCTCAAAGCATGAGGATTCTTAGGCAGTAAATAACCATGGGCTTACACTTGAAATCACCTGATGCATTACCGAAAAGGAGCAAGGTGAAGTGATCCTTTGCTGTCTTGAAGCCTAGTGCCCTTTTCTCTTGCTGACTGATATAAGTTCCTGTTGGCATTTTCTTCCAGAAAACACTTGTCTCTTCAGCATTAAACACTTGATGTGGCTCATAGCCACCCTTAGTAGGACCCCCACTGACTCAATGGTTTAACCCACCGCGGGCGACCGCGCGCTCAAAATTTTTTCCCCTCCTGCCGAACCGTGTAATATCATCTTTACGTCGTGTAAGATGATAATGTGTCGCAAATCTTAAATCGTGCAATACCCGTAACGTGCAACATAATCTCGTGCTAAATGACGCTCTACTGTATACCAAGGAACAACACCTGCAATAGAAACCCGCCCAACACCAAGTTATCAACACCTACTCTCTCATCTGAGGCCTGGTGAACACTTCCTAACAAAACTGCCTGCTACTGCTTGCAAGAAAAAGGCTCAGAAGAGGTGTTTTGTCTGTGCACATACAAAAAAACGCCCACAACAACACAGAGACACAGGCTGCAGAACTTCTAGAAACATGTCCAGTGACTATATATCTGTATATATATTTTATTTCATTGCAGGTTACATGGGTATTGGAAGTTACAATGTAAATTGAGTGCAAGGAGAGCCACTGACATGCCATGGCATTAGGGGCAGCTTATTCTAGTCCTTAAAAACTAGGTACTTAATATTAGAGAAATTTATTGAGTTTATTCTAGTTAAAAATTATTTTCAAAATTACAATATGATGAAATTTTACTGTTTAAATTATTATATAATGATATTAGATCTTAGATTGTTACAGGTGTTAAGATTCTTGAATGATAATATGGAATTGAGA
>WNWK01054567.1:0-11523 GCA_009830355.1 Cherax destructor
CTATCATATATTAAGTGAGCAATAGAGTTAGGCCTAAAAAATGCATATACAGTGCACATTATTTATCTTAAAATATTTTGAACTTGGCTTATAGTAAGTAGTGAATATATTTATCGTAGGAAGTCTGAAGAAATGAAGAATTGGTATAGTAATTGAAAACTGCTGCATTAGCGAAACACTGTAAAGTGAAGCACTGTAAAGCAGGACCCTCCTGTATTTTGGCTGGACATATAGGGCTGTATCCTAGCACTGCCCACCACTATACAAACTGAAATCATTAACAACCTTGAAACAGATAATTATATTGATGTAAAAATATATTGATGTGTTTGAAGATGTCAGAAAATATGATATTACCATATCCATGTGTACAAACAAGCAGTAACAAGAGCGTGAACGTGTTAGATAGGAGTGAATGGAGACGAATGTTTTTGGACCTGATGAGCTGTTCGAGTGTGAGCAGGGTAATATTTAGCAAAGGGATTCAGGAAAACTGGTTAGCCGGACTTGAGTCCTGGAAATGGGAAGTACAATGCCTGTGCTTAAAGGCACTCAGATACTGTCGTATCTGAGTGCCTCTGCAAAGACAGTGATTATGTATGAGTGTGGTAAAAGTGTTGAATGATGATGAATGTATTTTCTTTTGGGGATTTTCTTTTTTTTGGGTCACCCTACTTAGGTGGGAGACGGCCGACTTGTTGAAAAAAAAAAAAGTAACAGGTAGATGAATAAGAGACATGAGCTACACTTGGGTATCTTTATGGAGGAGACATTTCACAAAACATTGGCTTTATCAGTCCAATGCAGAAAACAACCCAGGTAGTAGTTTAAGGTGATCAGTCCCTCAGCCTTCATCAATCTGTTGGAGATGATGGAAGACCTGAAGTAATAGTTTGTAGTAAAAGTTCATAAACGTACATTAATTAATATTTCATACTTCTATGACACAACAACGTACTGGAATCTTGGTACAGAGAATTCTTCTACAACTCTAATGCTTTTGCCTAAGCTACTGTCATGACCAACTTCCACTAGTGAGCTCTACCACCCATGACATCATCTCTGAACTGCTTCACCTCTCCTGATAAATTAGACACATGTGCAACACTTGGGTATCTTTAATGAGGAAGCGTTTTGCCCCACAGTGGCTTCATCAGTCCATACAAAGGAGAATGGTGAAGAACACAAGGAGTTTGAGGTAATCAGTCCCTCAGCCTTGAGTCGATGTAACCACTCCATCAAGATTGATGGACTGAACACCAATACCTCAGACTACTTCATGTCATCTATTATCTCCATGTCTGTTTTCTGTATTGTTTCAATAAAGCCGTTAGTTGGTTGGCAAACATGAAATGTCTCTACAATAATGATACATGAGTGTTATACGTGATACCCAAGTGTTACACGTGATACCCAAGTGTTGCACGTGATACCCAAGTACTGTACGTGTATTATTCAGGCAGTGACATCACAGGTAAAATAGAACACATATATGGTATGTTAAGTCAGGTAAGGTTAGGTTACTGTTGCTGTTATATATTTAATGTTACACTTGCTGTAAATAATGAGAGCAATTATGGTCTGAACCATGTTGAGCTCTATCCCCAGTGCCCAGGATATTACCCAAATCTGGGCTGATAAGGGAAGAAACAGACTGAAAGAGAACAGGTAGACGTCGCTGGTGAAAATTTCCATGATAACACACCAAAAAGTAGAATATCTGTAGAAAGAAAAACAAAGTATTGTTTAGCTTAATATGTTTACAGTGGACCCCCGGTTAACGAACACCCCGGAAATCGTACAATTATGTAAGTATAATATTGTAAGTGCTTGTGGAAGTGTATTTTTGGGGTCTGAAATAGACTAACCTACGTGACATTATTTATTAAGGAAATAAATTTGTTCGGTAATGGCACTTGAGCAGGCTTCTGGGATGAAGTTTTTTCCTTAACCGGGGGTCCACTGTATTTAGGTACACATAAGTACGATTACCATACATAATGTAAATTAAAGAAAAAAAGACAATAACGTGACTGGAACAATACACAAATAACCCGCACACAGGAGAAAGAAATTCATGGCAACGTTTCGGTTCAACTTCAACCGTTAAATAGTCAGTGGAGAAAGTCAGACCAAATCATCGTCATAAGCTTCTTTCTATGTTCGGGTTATTTATGTAGAGTGTAAAGTACCGGGATAACCCAAAAAAGTCAGACAAAGTGACATACATGTATAAGTAAGTAAGTAAGTTTATTCAGGTATACACAAATAGTTACATAGATTATCATACATAACAGCATATGTGTAGAGAACCCAGGATAACCCAAAAAAGTCAGACATGGTGACATATTTCCATTGGGGTCCTTGAATTTTCATTGAGGTTGATAAGGAAAACAAAATGTCATACATTTGTAAACAATACATGCCTTAAAATCTAATAATAATAGTAAAATTACCGACAAAAGGACACAAGTGCAACTAATATGGACATTTTATTGTGGCGACGTTTCGCTCTCCAGGAGCTTTATCAAGCTGATACAGCTTGACTAAGCTCCTCGAGAGCGAAACGTTGCTGCAATAAAATGTTGAATTAGTTGCAATAATATAAGATATACTAGTTACGAAAGTATATTTAGGCGCCCACCCCAAAAACCTGTTTGGAAAGTTTATATTGGCAGTATATCAAAAACGTGTTAATATTCTTCTTTCCACATTAATGTGCTGAAAGAAACACTTAAAACAGATAGTAATCGGCAAAACAAGTGGAAATTAAACCTGAAAAAACAGGAAAATGCGATAATTCATCCCAGTTCTCACCTGACAAGTTAAATTACTGTCAGCCATGGTGATTAAGTCATCAGGAAATCCACTCAATATAACAAAAAGTTAATTTAATGTTGTTATCAGTTATATTAACTGTTTTTAATTTCCTTATTAGATCATCTAGTTTCTAACTTCCTCCTAACACCTGTAGTCTCAGTGAAGTCCCCTCAGCCTCTTACTTGTAGATATTTATGTAATTAATATGTGAGATTATCAGTAAGAACAATGTAAACAATGTGAATATTTTCCTGGTATTTTTGTTGGGTTGAAAAATTATGATGGATAGAGGGGCCGTGTGAACCCTTCAGATGGGTAAGTCACTTTGTCTAACCTTTTTTTGGGGTTATTCTGGGTAATTTAGGTAAGTAATTAAGTTTATTTAGGCACATATACACATATGTACAATTATTATACCCAGTTACATGTGTAAATTACCTAGGATAACCCTAAAAAGTCAGAAAAATTTACTTATTTCCCCTGGGGTGTGAATTTGTACCTCAATAAGAGGAGCCGCATGAACCCCCCAGTTCCATTACTGACTTTGTATAGTTTATTCACGTACAAGTACGTATATATATATAAAACAGTTACACAAGTTCTGATTGATTACAATTGTCTTACATAGTAACCTGGGGAAAGCTTTGATACAGTGGACCACAAGTTCCTGCATCTTAAACTAGAATATTATGGGAAGGACATACCCGCAATGCACAGCATATTAGGGCTTTGGCATGTACATCTAATAATAATAATAATAATACTTTATTGAGACATTGTACAATTATATATGGTAGACATAGTTATACATAGTTATTACATAGTTATTACTTAGTTATTAATGAGATGTACATGCCAAAAGCCCCTAATAGCTGTGCATTGGGCATTCTTAGGACTACTTAATTCTAGACTACATGGTAAAAAGTTATGGTTGATAATTTATAAAATAAGTAAAGTTGCATATCTAAGTTATAAAGTTTGAATATAAGTTGAACATATCAATTAATTGTGCAATGCAACTAATTGAGTGAGATAACAATTTAAAACAATTAATTGCATTGCAGTTAGTTTACGTGGTCATTATAATGTAAGTGTTGTGGAAATAATTAGCTAAGTATGTAATATTCATAACAGGTTTTACATTCAATTGATTAGTCAGGTTTTTACGCTAAGTGATTATTCTACTTTGCTGGGAATGTTTGATATTGAGCAATTAGCTTTGGGTGAGAAGGTGGTTTTTTAGCATCGTTTTGAATTGGGGTACAGGTAGGGTTTCTTTGGCAATGACAGGTAATGAATTCCAAATTTTCGTGCATTTTATATGCATTGAGTTTTTACATAGTGTTAGATGGACTCGGGGAACATCGAGGAGTGATCTGTGTCTAGTGTTATGGTCATGTGTCCTGTTAAAATTGGTAAGGAGAAGTTTGAGTGGTGGGTTAATATTTGCATAGAGTGTTCTATGTATGTAATAGGCACAGTAAAAAGTATGGATGTCTTGTATGGTGAGTAAGTTTAGGTTTTTGAATATTGGTGGAGTATGTTGCCTGGAGTGAGAATTTGTTATCATTCTAACTGCTGCCTTTTGTTGTGTTATTAGTGGTCTGAGATGAGTTATTGATGTAGAGCCCCATGCGCAGATTCCATAGGTGAGGTAGGGGTAAATGAGTGAGTGATATAGGGTAAGGAGAGCTGGTTGTGGAACATAGTACCGTATCTTGGATAGTATTCCCACGGTCTTTGAGACTTTCTTGGAGATTTGTTGTATATGTGTCTGAAATTTGAGGCCACTGTCAAGATGGATTCCTAAGAATTTTCCCTCTGTGAGTTTTGTGATAGGGGACCCGTTTATCATTATGTTAAGTGGTGCGTTTGTAGCTCTGTTCCCAAACTGGATAAAATAGGTTTTATCAATATTGAGAGTAAGTTTGTTGGTCATCATCCAGGTAGATATTTTCTGCAATTCAGTATTTGCAGTGTTGGCTAGTGTGTCTGGGCTTGGGTGAGAGATAACGTATGTAGTGTCATCTGCAAAAAGTATGGGTTTGAGTAGTTGAGATGCATTTAGTAGGTCGTTAATGTAAATGAGAAAGAGTAGTGGGCCAAGAACACTTCCCTGTGGGACACCTACGGTAATAGTTTGCCGGTGGAGCTAGCTCCATTTGTGTACACATATTGGTTTCTGTTGCTAAGGTATGATTTTAGGTAGGTAGTTTAGGGAGTGTCCTCTTATACCATAGTGTGATAATTTTAAGTGTAACAGATCATGGTCAACTGTATCAAAAGCTTTACGTAAATCAATGAAGATTCCCACTGGGATTTCTTTTTTCTCAAGGGCGGTGTAAATTATTTCTAACATGTGTATAATGGCATCATTTGTATTTTTATTAGGCCTGAATCCAAATTGACAGTGGTTGAGGACGTTGTTGGAGGTGAGGTAGGAATATATTTGTCTATGAATTAATTTTTCAAAGATTTTGGAGAGAAGGGGTAAGTTAGATATCGGCCTGTAGTTATTCAGGTCTGTTTGATCTCCTTTATGTATTGGGGTGACCCTCGCTATTTTGAGTATTGATGGGAAGGTAGAGGATTCGATGGATTTGTTAAAAAGTGTTGCAATAATTGGTGAGAGAACTTGAGAGGCCTTTTTGTATATATAAGGTGGTAAGTTATTTAGGTCACCTGCTTTGTTTTTTTAATGTGTTGATTATAAGTGAAACTTCTATTGGGTTGGTTGGGGCTAGGAATAGTGTGTTCGGATAGGTGCCAGTGAGATAGTCGTTAGGTGGAGTATTTGAACTTGGGATTTTGCTTGCCAGCTTTTTACCTATGGTGGAGAAGAAATCATTGAGTTTGTTTGCTGTTTCAATAGGTGGGAGTAGGGGTTCATCTGGTTTTGTTAGCTTGATTGTTCTGTTTGTGGATATCTTTTTTGTTCCTAGAATTTCAGATAGGGTTTTCCAGGTCTTTTTATATCACCTTTTAAGTTATGTAATCTGTTCTCATAGTACAATTTTTTGACCTTCTTATCAGACACGTTAGGTTTGATGAGTAGCGTTTTGTTTGTTCTCTTGTTATTTGTCCCATTCTGTACTGTTTTCATATAGGTGCTTTATATTAATGGATTTGAGTATGCTGGGGGTTAGCCAGGGACTATTTAATCTTTTAGTTGTGATTTGTTTATTTTTTTTAGGGCAGTGCTTATTATAGAGGTATTGGGTCTTTTTAAGAAAATTATTAATACATAAGTCAGTATCTGGGAAGTTGTCTATTTCTGTTTGCCAGTCAATGTTTGTCATAGCTGTTATAAAGCTATTTATAGCTGTCTCATTATGTAGTCTGAAGGTAACTTTAGTAGTCTCTAGTGGTAATTTTCCGAGATTTGTTATGAGAAAGGTTGGGTAGTGGTCAGTGGTATTGTCTGTGATTATGCCTGATTTTAACCCTTTACCAGGCCAGGTGTGCCTCATATTTGATTCTGCCATAGAGGGTATTTAAGAGGCGCCTAAAATAAATAAACTTGACAAATGAACAAAAATAAATATGTCTTAGAATTGCTTATATTATCAGAATATAGGTTGCAAATGTTGCAGTGTCTCAAATTTGATGCGTGGCCTGGTAAAGGGTTTTAATGGGGATATGGTGTTAGTCCAGATATGGTCTAATAGAGAGGCACAGGTCTCAGAGATTCTCGTAGGTTTTGTTATTGTCGGGAGCAGCAAGCAGTTGCTCATAGTGTTTGTGAATTCAGTTACTAGTGGGTCCTGATCTTGTAGGAGGTTTATATTGAAGTCTCCTGTGAGGATTAAGTGGTCTTTGTTCATGTGTGCATCAGTAATCATACTTCCTAATTTTTCACTAAATTGCTGAATGCTTGACTGTGGTAATCTATAGATGTTTATAACTGTGAGAGGTTTTTGTAGATATTTGGATTTAAATTTAGCTATTATATATTCTCCATGTTCATCTCTTGTGCATGTATTGTTAATACATTCAAGCTGGTCTGAGTAGAACATAGCTGTGCCACCTCCTTGTTGGTCTGGCCGACAATTGTGTATGGCTGTGTAACCAGAATTGGCATAGATATCTGTAGTATGAGGCTTTAACCATGTTTCAGTGAGAGCAATGAGGAACATACTGGCCTGAAGTGAGTTTAATAATGCAGTGAGGTCATCAAAATGTTTGCATAAAGATCTGACAACAGGCAAATGCAACCTCCCGTCCTGTAAGTTTTTCCACCCTGAAATGTGCCACACATCAATTCAGGAAAGACAGTGTTATAACTTATATTGCCAGGCATACCACCTAAAGGGTACGAGGCGACACAGAACATCCAGACCATGGCAAAATCAGGGTAGCCACAGCCACTCCGGAGAGAGGTTTTTTAGTGCCAGGAAGGAAAAAAAGCTGGCAGGAAATGACAGAAATTGTACACCAACTGCAATCATTTCTGGAGTGGAATCACAGTCAGTGGCCTCCACTCCATTACAACAGATATTAGAGCCAGGAAAAAAAGACCCCCCACATACCACCAATACCACCAATCCAACTACATTCATCTTTGCTAATATACAAGGTCTAAAGCCAGCAACAAACAACAAGGTACCTTACATTAGTGGACTGCTTACAGAGTCAAATGCCATGTTTGCGGCTTTCACAGAGACCCACATAAGAGATCACTTGGACAATGAAATATGGATCCCGGGCTACAACCTATACAGGTGTGACAGAGTGAATAGGCAAAAAGGGGGGGTTGGCCTGTATATCACAGAGTCACTTATATGTTCAGAACTACTAAATGCCTCAAATGATGTAGTTGAAGTACTAGCAATAAAGGTCGAGAATCAAAACCTGGTCATCGTGGTTGTCTACAAGCCCCGGATGCAACGTCCCAACAATTCCAGGAACAGCTTCTGAAAATTGACCACTGTCTGGAAAATCTTCCAGCTCCTGCCCCCAACATCTTGCTACTGGGGGATTTCAACCTCAGGCACCTAAAATGGAGGAACATTGCAAACAATGTGGTAGCAGAGATAACACCAGGAGGCAGCTCAGATGAAAATTCACACATGCATAAACTTTTAAATCTCTGCACCAAGTTCACCTTAAACCAGCATATAGTAGAGCCCACAAGATTAGAGAATACACTGGACCTCATCTTCACCAACAATGATGATCTGATACGAAATGTCATCATATCAAAAACAATATACTCAGATCACAACATAATAGAGGTCCAGACATGCATGCGGGAGCTCCAGATCAAGCAAAAATGTGATCAGCCGTGAGGGAGCTTTCTCCAAATTCAACTTCAATAACAAAAACATAAGGTGGGACCAAGTAAACCAAGTCCTAAATGATATAAACTGGGAAGATTGCACAAGCATCACGGATCCCAACCTATGTCTTGAACAAATTAACTCTGTGGTACTTGAGGTTTGCTCAAGGCAAATTCCCTTAAGGAAAAGGAGGGAGAAGATGCAAACTAGAAAGAGAGGCGCTCCCTATACAGGCGAAGGCACAGAATAACGGAGCAGCTACAGGAAGCCAATATCTCTGAAATACGTAGGGAGACACTAGTCAGAGAAATAGCAAACATCAATTAAAATTAAAGGAATCTTATAGGAATCAAGAGACACGGGAAGAACTAAGAGCCATAAATGAAATTGAAAGAAACCTAAGTATTTCTTTTCCTATGCAAAATCAAAGTCGAGAACAACAACCAGTATTGGGCCCTACTTAAACCGGATGGGTCCTACACAGATGACAGCAAGGAAATGAGTGAGTTACTTAAATCCCAGTATGACTCAGTCTTTAGCAGGCCACTAACCAGACTGAAAATCGAAAACCTAAATGATTTTTCATGAGAGTGCCAGAACTTGACAGACGCATGCCTTTCTGACATCATCACTACGCCAAATGACTTTGAAAAGGCAATAAATGACATGCCCATGCACTCCGCTCCAGGCCCAGACTCATGGAACTCCGTGTTCATCAAGAACTGCAAGAAGCCCCTATCACATGCTTTTAACATCCTATGGAGAGGGAGCATGGACACTGGGATCGTCCCGCAGCTACTAAAAACAACAGACATAGCCCCGCTCCACAAAGGGGGCAGTAAAGCAATAGCAAAGAACTACAGACCAATTGCGCTAACGTCCCATATCATAAAAATCTTTGAAAGGGTTCTAAGAAGCAAGATCGCCACCCATCTTGATACCCATCAATTGCACAACCCAGGACAGCATGGGTTTAGAGCAGGCCGCTCCTGTCTGTCCCAACTACTGGACCACTACGACAAGGTCCTGGATGCTCTAGAAGATAAACAGAATGCAGATGTTATATACACAGATTTTGCAAAAGCCTTTGACAAGTGTGACCATGGTGTAATAGCACACAAAATGCGTGATAAAGGAATAACAGGAAAAGTTGGTAGATGGATTTATAATTTCCTAACACATAGAACACAAAGAGTAGTAGTCAACAGAGTAAAGTCTGAGGCAGCTACTGTGAAAAGCTCTGTTCCACAAGGCACAGTACTTGCTCCCATCCTATTCCTCATCCTCATATCAGACATTGACAGGGATATAAGCCACAGTGCTGTGTCTTCCTTTGCAGATGACACCCGAATCTGTATGACAGTGTCCACCGTTGAAGACACTGCAAGACTCCAAGCAGACATAAACCAAATCTTTAAATGGGCTGCAGAAAACAATATGAAGTTCAATGATGAGAAATTTCAATTACTCAGATACGGAAAACGTGAAGAAATTAAAATCTCATCGGAGTACAAAACTAATTCCAACCACACAATAGAGGCGAAAAACTAATGTCAAAGACCTGGGAGTGTTCATGTCAGAGGATCTCACCTTCAAGGACCATAACAATGTAGCAATTGCATCTGCTCGAAAAATGACAGGATGGATAATGAGAACCTTCAAAACCAGGGATGCCAAGCCCATGTTGACACTTTACAGATCGCTTGTTCTATCTAGGCTGGAATATTGCTGCACACTAACTGCACCTTTCAAGGCGGGTGAAATTGCTGACCTTGAAAATGTGCAGAGAACCTTCACGGCAGCATAAGTGCGATAAACCACCTCAACTACTGGGAACGCTTGAAGTTCCTAAACCTGTACTCTCTAGAACGCAGGCGGAGAGATACATTATTATATACACATGGAAAATTCTCGAGGGCTTAGTACCAAACTTGCACACAAAAATCACTCCCTACGAAAGCAAAAGACTCGGCAGGCGATGTAACATTCCCCCAATGAAGAGCAGGGTGCCACTAGCACGTTGAGGGACAACACAATAAATGTGAGGGCCCAAGATTGTTCAACTGCCTCCCAGCATACATCAGGGCGATTACCAACAAGCCCCTGGCTGTCTTCAAGCAGGCACTGGACAGGCACCTCAAGTCGGTACCTGATCAGCCGGGCTGTGGTTCGTACGTTGGACTGCGTGCGGCCGCAGTAACAGCCTGGTTGATCAGGCTCTGGTCAACAAGAGGCCTGGTCCGGACCGGGCCGCGGGGCGTTGACCCCTGGAATTCTCTCAGGTAGACTCCCGGTAATTAAAGATAGTTATGTTATTGTTGGATTTGAGTAGTGTTTTAGCCTGTTCTGCTGTGTAGTAATGACAGTTGTTGTTAGGTTCATGTAAGTCATTTAATAGAAGGTTGGTATCAGGATCAATGTTTGGAATCATAAGATTTAGTGTGATTCTATAATTAAACTTAAAATAGAACAACGCAAAGTAGACCTAAAAATAGGACAATGCAAAGGTTTCTTGGCACGTGAGTTAGTACGTTGAATATGTTTACAAAAATGAAAAAATGAGCTAAGGTAGTCAATTTACAGCTATATTTCTTGTCTACCATGTATCATTGTACCATGTCTCAATAAGTATTATTATTATTATTATTATTATTATTATTATTATTATTATTATTATTATTATTATTATTATACCCTTGCATACCTGGAATCATGTTGTATACGAATAGTATACAATACCTGCAAGATGAAATTAGACACATAATAATAATAATAATAATAATAATAATAATAATAATAATAATAATAATAATAATAATAATAATAATAATAATAATAATAATAATAATAATAATAATAATATCTTTATTTACTACAAGTACATGTACAAGGTATACAGGTCTAGTTGACATCAATAACATACTACTATATAGAAAGCCACTTGTTATGCTGAGCATTTCGGGCAAATTAGGTCAGTTTTGCCCCAGGATGCGACCCACACCAGTCGACTAACCCAGGTACCCATTTTACTGATGGGTGAACATAGACAACCGGTGTAAGGAAAAACGTCCGATGTTTCCACCCTTCGCCGGGAATCGAACCTGGACCCTCACCGTGTGAAGCCAGAGCTCTTGCCACCAGGCCACGGGGCACCAAGAATTGGACACATCCGCAACATGTTGCACATGTGTCTAATTCTTCATACCTAAAGTCTTATTTTACTGTCATTTAGCAGTATGTCTCCATGAACGAGTAGATTAGATTTTACCACCGAAGTGGCTAGTTTATTATTCACCCCATATTCATCATGTGGACGGTAGAGCAAGAGCATATGGATACACAAAAAGGCAACTCGGCCTGTATACATAGTAGTGTATCAAGGCAGTGTTCTTCCCTTTAAATTTTTTGAGGTATAGGTACACAT
>WNWK01054568.1:0-11521 GCA_009830355.1 Cherax destructor
TCATTATGTTGTACTTTTGTTGGTCGCACGTAATTACTGGCTTAATGGTTATAGGTTGGAGTATTAGGGAAGAAAGGTGTTTAGGTTAGGTTGGATGTTTTTGTACTCAAGTGCGTGTTTTGTGCTATTCTGGCCTCAGCGTGAATTGGCGTGAATGTGCGTGTCTCAGTCCATAGGACGACAGGTTACAGGTGTGCCATAACATGTTTAATTTGTAGATTGTATACGGTGTAGGGTAAAGCTTCACGGCACTTACTTTGTTAGGTTCAGGACCCCACATGATCCACACAACCATCCCTAATATTGCCCATTCTAAACAACTGTGCACTCTACGTACCTCCTGCATGACCCCATTCACCCTCCTGCCCCTGTACCCCCACCTACCACATATTCTTGCTTAACAAAAATACTTTGAAGCCTGTTACATAGCGGTATCAAGCCCAACCCCAACCCAATAGTCACCACCTCCCTACCTAACCAATGCCTCCCATGACACCTGACCCTGACCGCATGCCCCTTCCCACACCCTCCCCCACCAGCCCGCAAAGCATCCCTATCCCCATCCCTCTGTAACAAACGAACATTCAATTTCCAATGACCTGGATATATCTTGACAGCCCCAACCCAGCTCAACACCGCCACTACACCACGGTGATCAGAGAACCCAACATCGAGAAGACGCACGTATCCTACACTTATACCTGACGCTACATAAACCCTATCTAGTCGTGCCGCATATCCTCTCCTAAAAAAAGTATGCTCCACCAAAGGATCCTTCCCACAACCACATCCTTGACTCCCACCGCCCCAACACATCCCTCAAAACTGCAAGTTCACATCCCAAGCCCTGAGGCTCTACATCACGCTTCCGAATAATACAGTTCCAATCACCAGCTATTATTACCACCTCAGGCAAGCCCCTTAAAGCATAAACTAAAAAATCATGCACAAAAGCTTCATTCACACTCCGTACATTGGTAGCAGGCATGTAAACCCCAATAAAACTAACAGGTATGTCTCCCCATACCCCATCAACCCTCACAATCCTCCCATCCCCCACCTCCTCCCAATACCTCATACTAAAAGGGCTGGTCTCCCTAATTCCCACCAACACCCCACCCTTGAGATTCACTGTACTCCCATGTATAAATTATAACCCTTTAGCAACAATTCCCTACCACACTTAAAATTGTGTTCCTGTAAGAAACATACGTCAATCCCCTCTCTCCTTAAAGTTTCTTCCACCCATAACCATTTAACCTCTGCCCGAAGGCCATTAGCGTTCATACAGAGACACTTGAAGGTTTCATTGGAGGCTTTCCACGATGCTTCACCAATCTAGACCCACCTAGCTTCATCACTAGTCCTCCCCCACCCTTACCCCCTCCCTCTCCGCCCGTTACTTTACCCTTAACCCCGCCTTTCCCGCCCTTAGCCACATCCGCCCATAATTTCTTGCTGGTTCTCTGAGCTGGCATCAACACATCATCCTCCACTGATCCACTGGATCTCTTGCGGGATCCCTCCGCTACCTCCATGACCTCACCTGCTGCCTCACCACTCACATCCGACACGCCCCTATGTACCTCAGCCTCAACCACACACACCTGCACCTGATCATCCATACCATCACCTGCCTCCATACTTACACACCCATTCAGCACTTCACCTGGCCTTGCCACCATCTCTGGTAAGGTACCCTCCACATAGTCGTCTGCCACCGGCGCCGGGCAATCTAGCATCTTCTGCAAATCTTCCAAGAGAGGTCCAGATAAGTCAACCAATACGTCATCCTCCTCCGCACCTCACGAACCCATTGTAGGTTGTGTAAAAATCTGCTTCAAAAACAGTCTTTAATTTCCTCTAAGAAATCGTTAGGTTCTAAATTCAGAAAAGTGGCAGATGTAGATAAATGCAAGGTTCTGAAGCTCGGGAGTGTTCATAACCCAAGCAATTATAAGGTAAATAACGTAGAACTTAGCCATACAAATTGCGAAAAGGACTTGGGGGTTATGGTAAGCAGCAACCTTAAACCAAGACAGCAATGCCTAAGCGTTCGTAATAAGGCAAACAGATAACTGGGATTTATATCAAGAAGAGTAAGCAACATAAGTCCAGGGGTTATATTACAGCTTTATCCATCATTAGTAAGGCCTCACCTAGATTATGCAGCTCAGTTCTGGTCTATGGTCATTCAGTGTAGAATGACTAAATTAATACATAGCATTAGAAATCTTCTGTATGAAGAAAGATTGAAGACCCTTAAATTACATTCACTTGTAGGACAAGAATGAGGGGGGACATGATCGAGGTATACAAGTGGGAAAATGGGTATTAAGAAAGGGGATATAAATAAGGTCTTCAGGACATCTCTCCAAGAGATAACCCGCAATAATGGATTCAAATTAGATAAGGTTATATTTAGGAAGGATATATAAGAACATAAGAATGGAGGAACACTGCAGAATGCCAACTGGCCCATACAAGCCAGGTCCTTATCAAAACCACCACTACCTAAGAATTTACTTCCGTACTCACAACACTAATCAAACCCAGCCCCTCCCACTCATATATTTGTCCAATCTCTATTTAAAGCCACTCAAGGTCCTAGCCTCTATCACCCTACTCAGAAGATTGTTCCATGCATCTACAACTCTGTTCGAAAACCAGTACTTGCCTATGTCCTTCCTAAATCTATATTTATCCAATTTAAATCCGTTATTTCTGGTTCTTACTTGGTTCGATATCCTCAGTATTTTATTAATATCTCCTTTGTTTATGCCTATCATCCACTTGTACACCTCGATGATATCTCCCCTCATTCTACGTCTCTCCAGAGAGTGAAGCTTCAACGCACTAAGTCTATCTTCATACGGGAGATTTCTTATACTGTAAATCATTTTAGTCATTCTTCTCTGTATGTTCTCCAACGAATCTATATCCATTCTGTAGTAAGGAGACCAAAACTGAGCTGCATAATCCAAATGAGGTCTCACTAGTGATGTATAGAGCTGTAAAATAAATTTGATTAAAAATAGGGTAGTTGATGAGTGGAATAGTCTGCCTAGTAGGGGTATTGAAGCTAGGACCATGAGTAGTTTCAAATTCGGGTTAGATAAATACATGAGTGAAAGGGGTTGGATCTGAGTGGGACTTGCACATAAGTTATCAAAGCTTATTTCTAGGGTAGCATTGAAAATTGGGTTGAGCAAATATTCTGTTAGTGGGACGGATTGTGAAGGACTTGCCTAGTATGTGCCAACAGGCCTGCTGCAGTGTTCCTCCTTTCTTATGTTCTTATTTTGTTCTTATGACATAGAGTGCCACCCCTTCCCCCTTCCCGATACTTCTGTCTACTTGGAACAATTTAAAACCCTGAATGTAATATTCAGCAGGAATGTCCCGATTTTTCGAATTAAACCACGTCTCAGTAATGCTAATTTCTGTTTTATCCTCTATACCTATTACTGTTCTTGTCATCTAGTGCCACTGGCTTTCCAGTATCCACCTTATTCTGCCTAATACTAGTTCCCATAGAACTCATCATATTACTACCCTGGGACTTCATCGTTTTTCCCCAAAAATCCATACCACTAACTTTTACTAGTTTAAAGCCCTAACAGCACCCTCTACTGCAGTTGCCAGTGCACCCACCCCAGACCTAGATAAGTGAACCCCATCCATCATGTTTCTGTTAGCATGACTTTCTTTATATAGTGAGCTTTGGTGTTATTATACCATGGGCTTTCTCAAGATGCTTGGGTGAAGCTACAGTCACATATGTAACATTTGAAGGAATTATTTGCTCCATGGGAGCGTTGGTGTCTCTCAAGGTGACCTCGAGAGGCAACTATGAGTCCACAGGCAGGGCAGGTGACTCGTGTCTCTGGGTTGAAGACTTGGAAATAAATGGTATAAAATACCGACACAATGGAAAAATAAACACATAAGCAGTATAATGTGATCCTTTATTGACAACGTTTCGCCCACGCAGTGGCTTTATCGAGTCACAGACAGATCTACCTGGAAAATGAGCAACATGGAGATATATAGGTTACAGTCAGGTGGAGAATGCTGGGTCAGGTGGAGAAAGCTGCATGTGAGTCTTAAAAGTAGTGTGATAGTTGAAAACATAGTGTGACTTAAAGGACCTGCAGTATACCATTCTTGAGTTCTAGGTGGGATAGCGTTGAAGAAGTTTCTTGGCAATAGGTTCAGCTATGTTGTAGAAGCCGTTGTTCTGGTTGAAGTTGTTGGATATACAGATGAGTGATGATTCTAGGATTCTTCGGTATTGCGTGTTGTCTTCTCTGGCGATGAGTCTTGCGTTTCTGTAGTTGATTAAATGGTTGTGTAAATTTCGGTGTTGAACACAGGCATTTCTTGAGTCGTCAGATCTGCCTGCGTACTGGTGTTCTGAAATGCGTGTTTGTAGGTCTCTGGATGTTTCACCAACGTATAATTTGCTGCAGCCATTACAAGGGATTGTGTATACCCTGCCGTGGATTGAAGCTTTTCCTGTCTGTTACTGGTAATGTCCTTAATGGTGGTGGATGTGGAGGTGGATACTCGGAATGAGGTCTTAGAAAAATGTTGGAAACTTGTTTGGAAATGGAGTTGGTGGGAAGGACTATGTATCTCTTCTCAGCAGTGTCTTCTCTGGGTGTGTTGAAGATGTTTAATGCCCGTCGTCTGCAGTCTCTAATGAAGTGACGAGGATAGTGAAGTTTGGAAAAACTTGTTCAATGAGGGAGCATTCTTCTTCAAGGAACTCACTGCTGCAGATTCTGAGTGCGCGCAGGAAAAAGCCTATAATTACACCACGTTTAATTTTGGTGTCGTGGTGAGAGTAGAAGTGGAGAAGATCGTGTTGATTGGTAGGTTTTCGATAGACTTTAAAACGAAGTTCATGGTCAGCTTTGCAGAGAAGAACATCAAGGAAAGGAAGAGTATTGTCGACTTCTTCTTCTAGTGTAAACTGGATTGATGGCTCAACCTGGTTGAGTTCGTGTTGGAGAGCTTGAACGTTGAAGCGTCTGGGAGTTATGATGATAATGTCGTCAACATAACGAAGCCAGGTGACAGAAGAGGGAATAATAGTGGAAAATCGCTCGGCTTCCAAATGTTCCATATATAGGTTCGCAAGGACGGCACTAAGTGGCGATCCCATGGGTAGTCCAAAAGTTTGCTGAAAGAGTTGGTTTTCGAAAGAGAAACATGTAAAGCCCACACATAGTTCAACAAGGTCGATGAAATCGCTGGCTGGAAGAGGAAGATCAAGCGAGTCGTCAATTTTCCTGCGCAAGAGATCGATAGCTTGTGTAGTAGGTACTTTGGTGAATAGGGATGTTACATCAAGGCTGGAGAGTTTCTTGTTTCTGATGTTGATGTTGCGAATTCGATTGAGAAGGTCACCAGAGTGTTTGAGATGTGCTGGACTGATGGTGCCCAAAAGTTTGGAGTTGAAGTTGAAGTTGAAGTTTGGAGTTGAAGACTTGGTAAGGTGTGCCACGAGGCACTCTTTTCTCTTTCTTAACCTTGCCCACATTACTTAACATGCCTTGGCGAAACAGGAGTACTTGTTCTCCAGTTCCAGAGGGAAATGTGACTGTGATTGAATCCGTATTGTCAATTTGTTTTTGGCAAGTCTCGTTTTCCAATCGGCCCCTGACAACCAACTCCTCTGAAAGAAATCAGGAAACATTGGATTGGTACAAAATTCACATGCTGTTCTTCAAAACTTCATAATTTATGTTAATTTATTTAGACATATTAAACAGTTCAACATAGTCGGACAAAGGTTAAATAAAAACAATAAACAATACAAGGGAGTATTTTACATAGTTAATCTTATTAGATAAAATGACGTTATTGTTACATTAACAATAATAATAACAAGTGTATCAATGAAGCTATCATGTTTTAAATGTAAAATGTTATTTTCATGTATCACATTACTGACAGGCTGATAAGGTCTGTTAAAATTAAATGTTAGTGTAGCTTACCTTCAGAAGGACATACTGGAAAACGTAAACACTGAGACACATCAAACTGGCAAATATTCACCTCGTCAAGCGAGTTTTGCAATCGACCTCTCACTGCCGACTCATCTGAAATAATAAAATGTTTTCAGAGAACCTCTCCGCTAATTGCATGATTAAAAATTTAATTTCAGTAGTTCAAAACCTTCACAGTTATTTATATTTTATTTTCTTGAAATACTGAAAGCTATTGAGAAAAGTTCATAATACTAACCAACAGTCGTAGTCATTTGACGCTGCATATTTTATGAAGTAAATTGTCGTTATTGGTATATTAATAAAAATATTAATTACATAAATGAAGCTTCAAAAAATATATGATAAAAACAAACAAGTTTGAAATGTAAAATCATGTATTGATGAAGCATGTAGCTAAATGGGAAGTAATGTTAACCATTACAGTGATAAACTATTTCTCATTATAAATTTAGCAGCATTTTTAATGTTAACATTCAATGCATTCCTATACTGACATAAAACATGTACTGTACTTACCTTTCATAGGAGTTGCAGGCTGATGTATTTTTTTTTTTTTTATTAATCAAAACAGTGATAATACAAAAAAGAAACATGGTGGTATAACACCAAGTACCTCATAATTCAAAACAATATAATTATCTTAAGACTAATGTATAAAAATAACCTAAAGATGTCATCAAACTAAACAGAAAAGAAACCACCTAAATATGTAAGTGCCATGATGCAGACACTTACCCTACAGAAATATGAAAACATTGGACAATATGTACAGAAACATTGACCACAGCTACCTACATAATAAATCAAAACAATACAATACTTGTGGCATATTTACATCAACCTTACAAATATAACATCGTTCATGTTTTGTTTATATAATTATACTATGGCGTCAAACCATGTTAATACCACATCAAGGACATCAAAAATGCTAACGATACTAATCACAATTAAGACAAACGATATACGGTTCACAGCTTTCACCATCAACCTAAATAGAATACTAAACCTAACAATGTAAGTGCCGTGAAGCTTTACCCTACACCGTATACAATCTACAAATTAAACATGTTATGGCACACCTGTAACCTGTCGTCCTATGGACTGAGACACGCACATTCACGCCAATTCACGCTGAGGCCAGAATAGCACAAAACACGCACTTGAGTACAAAAACATCCAACCTAACCCTAAACACCTTTCTTCCCTAATACTCCAACCTATAACCATTAAGCCAGTAATTACGTGCGACCAACAAAAGTACAACATAATGACCATTATAAGTCGCATAATCCAATACCTGTTTAGACATGTGATTGCAAAACTTGCATCATCACCACACAATACAATATATGTCCACCTGTCCTCCTACCACTGTCTGCTGGCCGACACGTGTTGACGCCCTATCAGGTGACACCGGAGAGAATGTACATAACCCTAGCCATGTCACCCGCCGTATCCCCCCTGTCCAGACACCCTGACCATACCCCCTCTTTTTCGACCAGCCCTTTAATGAGGTACCTCCCCCCTCCCCCCTCACTCCCCCAAAAGAATACCTATAGTCAATTCCCTATAACCCTGAGATAAAGCTTTACACCATGTCCCTGCATATATAACCTGATTTCTACACTTAGACCTATATATACCTGCTGCCAACGCTCGGATGCGCTGTGCTCCGGGAGCCTCCCGCATTACCCACAAAATATGTATATACTCGACCACCAAGTAAACTACCGCCCTACCAACATCCTCTGGAAAAGCCCCACGTCCAAACACAAAGCCCTCAGGGTCATCAAGCCCCCACTCCCACCCTCCTTAATACCCCACTAAACCACTCCCTGACCCCCACCAACGTATCACAGAAATACAGAGTATGATACGCCGTGTCCAGGACCCCACATGATCCACACAACCCATCCCTAATAATGCCCATTCTAAACAACTGTGCACTCTGCGTACCTCCTGCATGACCCCATTCACCCTCCTGCCCCTGTACCCCATCTACCACATATTCTTGCTTAACAAAAATACTTTGAAGCCTGTTACATAGCGGTATCAACCCCAACCCCAACCCAGTAGTCACCACCTCCCTACCTAACCAATGCCTCCCATGACTCCAAATATAACGAAAAACCCTCCCAAGCAGCCTCTCTACATCACACTCCCGGAGAGGATATACGGCAGCAACAAACCATATTTTGCTATATACTAAAACATTTACCACCACTGCCCATTGCAACAGTGTTACTTCTGTAGACCTAATGCCTCCCAACCTATCTATAGCTCTGTCCACCACCGCCACCGAATTCAATTCTCTTGCCAATTCCCTATCATGACTGAATATCACCCCGCAAATTTTAATCCTATCGACGCACTTCCAACCGCCCCTACTGTCCAACGTCCCTCCCACCCATGCACCTACTTCCAACAAACTTGACTTACCCCTATTCACCCTCATACCTGTCACTTCCCCAAAAATACCCACAATCCTATTCACATGTAATAAGCCCTCACTACTACCCACCAGGACGGTTGTATCATCGACATATCCAACTATGCCAGACTCAACCCCTACCCACCTCCCCATCCCAAACCCCTTCCCTAACCAGTCTATAGAAAGGGTCCTGCATACACCCAAACAGGATTTGCGACAGAGGACAACCCTGCCGCAAACCCCTTTCATAACTCACCTGAACCCCAAACTTCCCATTTACCTGGACCCTTGCCAAAGCCCGATCATATAAAGTCCTAAACCACCCCACGATTTCTTCCCCAAACCCCAACCCCAACAAAACCCCAAACAAAAATTCCCTATCTACGCTATCATATGCAGTCTCCCAATCTAAACCTAGCACTCCTCCTCCCCTCTTGTTATCCACAAACTCCCTAATCCTTCTATGCCCAGTCCTTATGCTTCGCCCAGGCACACCATGTTGCCCATCATCTAAAACCTTCTCCAACACCCTCTTTATTCGATTCGCCAGAATTTTTGCAAAGATCTTATAATCCGAGCATAACAACGTTATAGCTCTATAGCCCTTCATCCTATAGCCCTTCATCCTATCACCGTCCTTCCCCTTCGGAACCATCACTACCACCCCTGTCCTTTGCTCTTCCTCCATATATCCCCTATCCTTCATTTGATTAAAGATCTGCACTAAAACATCCTTTAACACCTCCCAATGTAACACATAAAAATCTCCCGGTTAGCCATCTACCCCAGGTGCCTTTCCTAACCTTAATCCCTTCACCGCCTGCCATACTTCCGCCTCTGATATACGTCCTCCTAACCCCTTCCTATCCTCCTCCCCCAGACGTTCCTGTATCCCCTCCAAAATGAACCTTCGACTTGCCTCACTCCCAACCACTCTCTTAAACTTTTGGTGAAACCAACATCCTGCATACCCACACATGCCATCAGTTGTACTTAACACCTGCCCTTTCTGATACCCTCTCAGGTCTTCTTCAACCTTCAACGACGAGATAATCATACCCTTCCTCCTGTTCCTAAACCTCCTCAAAACGGTGCCCAAGGGCCTATCTCCCCATAAAACCTCATCCAATTGACACCTGACCCTGACCGCATGCCCCTTCCCACACCCTCCCCCACCAGCCCGCAAAAGCATCCCTATCCCCATCCCTCTGTAACAAACGAACATTCAATTTCCAATGACCTGGATATATCTTGACAGCCCCAACCCAGCTCAACACCGCCACTACACCACGGTGATCAGAGAACCCAACATCGAGAAGACGCACGTATCCTACACTTATACCTGACGCTACATAAACCCTATCTAGTCGTGCCGCATATCCTCTCCTAAAAAAAGTATGCTCCACCAAAGCATCCCTTCCCACAACCACATCCTTGACTCCCACCGCCCCCAACACATCCCTCAAAACTGCAAGTTCACATCCCAAGCCCTGAGGCTCTACATCACGCTTCCGAATAATACAGTTCCAATCACCAGCTATTATTACCACCTCAGGCAAGCCCCTTAAAGCATAAACTAAAAAATCAAGCACAAAAGCTTCATTCACACTCCGTACATTGGTAGCAGGCATATAAACCCAAATAAAACTAACAGGTATGTCTCCCCATACCCCATCAACCCTCACAATCCTCCCATCCCCCACCTCCTCCCAATACCTCTTACTAAAAGGGTTGGTCTCCCTAATTCCCACCTACACCCCACCCTTGAGATTCACTGTACTCCCCATGTATAAATTATAACCCTTTAGCAACAATTCCCTACCACACTTAAAATTGTGTTTCTGTAAGAAACATACGTCAATCCCCTCTCCTTAAAGTTGCTTCCACCCATAACCATTTAACCTCTGCCCGAAGGCCATTAGCGTTCATACAGAGACACTTGAAGGTTTCATTGGAGGCTTTCCACGATGCTTCACCAATCTAGACCCACCTAGCTTCATCACTAGTCCTCCCCCACCATTACCCCCTCCCTCTCCGCCCGTGACTTTACCCTTAACCCCGCCTTTCCCGCCCTTTGCTACATCCGCCCATAATTTCTTGCCGGTTCTCTGAGCTGGCGTCAACACATCATCCTCCACTGATCCACTGGATCTCTTGCGGGATCCCTCCGCTACCTCCATGACCTCACCTGCTGCCTCACCACTCACATCCGACACGCCCCTATGTACCTCAGCCTCAACCACACACACCTGCACCTGATCATCCATACCATCACCTGCCTCCATACTTACACACCCATTCAGCACTTCACCTGGCCTTGCCACCATCTCTGGTAAGGTACCCTCCACATAGTCGTCTGCCACCGGCGCCGGGCAATCTAGCATCTTCTGCAAATCTTCCAAGAGAGGTCCAGATAAGTCAACCAATACGTCATCCTCCCTCCGCACCTCACGAACCCATTGTAGGTTGTGTAAAAATCTGCTTCAAAAACAGTCTTTAATTTCCTCTAAGAAATCGTTAGGTTCTAAATTCAGAAAAGTGGCAGATGTAGATGAATGCAAGGTTCTGAAGCTCGGGAGTGTTCATAACCCAAGCAATTATAAGGTAAATAACGTAGAACTTAGCCATACAAATTGCGAAAAGGACTTGGGGTTATGGTAAGCAGCAACCTTAAACCAAGACAGCAATGCCTAAGCGTTCGTAATAAGGCAAACAGATAACTGGGATTTATATCAAGAAGAGTAAGCAACATAAGTCCAGGGGTTATATTACAGCTTTATCCATCATTAGTAAGGCCTCACCTAGATTATGCAGCTCAGTTCTGGTCTATGGTCATTCAGTGTAGAATGACTAAATTAATACATAGCATTAGAAATCTTCTGTATGAAGAAAGATTGAAGACCCTTAAATTACATTCACTTGTAGGACAAGAATGAGGGGGGACATGATCGAGGTATACAAGTGGGAAAATGGGTATTAAGAAAGGGGATATAAATAAGGTCTTCAGGACATCTCTCCAAGAGATAACCCGCAATAATGGATTCAAATTAGATAAGGTTAGATTTAG
>WNWK01054569.1:0-11521 GCA_009830355.1 Cherax destructor
GACAGTTAAAATGGAAGGTAAGATATATTCTAGCAATTTAACCTAATAGAATATTAAAAAAATAGTCAAATTTGGAGGTCTCTGGAATATAACTACTGTGTAATTTTCTTATATGTTATTTGCTTTATAACACTACTTTTCACAAGGCAGTGATTTTAGAAATATATCCCATGCAGTATGAGAGGGTTTACTACATACATACATATGTACATACATACATTTTTAATGAGTATGTCATTTTAGTAGGTGTTGCAGTTTTAGTTATGGATTGCCATTAACCTATGCATAAAATAGAATCTCATCCACATGAAAGTCTCCAGAATGGCGGCACTTCATAGGGTTTGCTTAATTTCAAGACCCATGGCCACAGCATACTCAGTCCTTTGCAACTGTGTACTAAAATTCATGGCTCTTAACACTACAGCAATTGTAGCATGTTGGTTTAGAGTTAACAAGGACTTTGAATATTGTGATGTTCCAGTGTAGATGGATAATGAAAACAGAGAGGCCTGTTTTAAAAGTATATAGGAACATATTTTGAGGATTGCTCACTTCTTAAACATATTTTTGATGATGCAAGCATAGCAATTAATTTCATGGGCCATGAAGAAATGAGAAAGGTGCAGAGCAAGCTTTTGTTGTGACAGTGTTCTGCTTTAAGCAGAGCAAAATATTGTCACAAGAAAGCGTGTTCTAACCTGGCTTTTCATTTTTCTTCATTGGCATTCAAAGTACACCTTTGTATCCAGTTATATACTTCATTCACAGTACACCTTTGTATCCAGTTACTTATATGCTTCATTCTCCCTTCTCTGTGGGTGTTGTACATTAGTGATTGTTTTGCGATTAGTTACAACAATGTGTGTGTACACATATACGTGCATGTGTGAGCATATGTTTGCGTATGTGTGTGCATGCGCATCACCTGGATATCTTTATTTGAGAGATGTTTTGCTCATTGAGGGCTCTATCAAATTAAGACAGACATGAGGAAGCATTTTATGAGGAATCCAGTGAAGTGGAAGAAATGGAACGATGTAGCAGGCATTAGTAATAGTAAATAAACACTCAGTGCAGTTAATTCTTTATTGGTTCAACATTTAATGCAATTAACAGCATCCAGGGCAGGTAGTCAGATGTAAAGCTGAATAGTACACTGGAAGAGGCCTACTTGCTCACACTAGGTTTCCTTTATTCCAAGAGGATGTGTGCTATGGGAGTCACCAAAGTGATCAGTTTTGTTTTATAGTGTTTGGTTGCAGATGACTCCAAGCACCTAAGTTTATTCTTGTTGTTATCTTTAATTAGTTGCTTGGCTATGTCCCACACCATGATGAGAGAATGAATGGTGCAGTGTTGTACATGATGAAGGAGTAGGTGTTACATTGTTGTACATGATGAAGGAGTAGGTGTTGCAGTGTTGTACATTAGTATGTAGTGGGTGTTTCAGTATTATATATGATGTGGGAGTGTGTGTTGTGGTGTTATACACATTGTTGATCTTCCTTCTGCGGGAAGTATGCATTATCAGTACAGTATTACAGTACTGTGTATATAAATGACACTTTATTTTGTTTCTTACACCCCAGTTTTATTAAAATCATCTTTCTAAACATTACAATGCTAACTACATAAAAAATAAATAAATAAGTGGTTTATTCCTAATCTAATTCTAACCATTTTGCTACTTTTCATAATTAAGGTATTTTTCAGATTGCACATAAATCAAAATATTAAGCCAATATTGTTTTTTTATTTATTTATTGGGTATAAATTTATCTTGTTTGCCGATTTTATATCACTAGTTTTTTGCCTGTACTGTACTGGTAATTCTACTCCTCTAACTTATGGTTCTTTCTATTAGGCATCTTCAGACCACTTTGAAATCATAGCTTGAAAGGGAATATTGTTTTCAGTAATAATAACTAATAATAATAATAATTAGTAAGTAGTAGGTTGTTAGACAGCAACTGCCCAGGGAGGTACTACCGTCTTGCCAAGTGAGTGTGAAACAGAAGCCTGTAATTGTTTGACTTGATGGTAGGATTCCTGGTGTCTTTTTTCTGTCTCATAAACATGCAAGATTTCAGGCACATCTTGCTATTTCTACTTACACTTAGGTCACACTACACATGCATGTACAAGCATATAGTACATGCACACCCCTCTAGGTTTTCTTCTACAGTGGACCCCGGTTAACGTTCTTAATCCGTTCCAGGAGCTAGAGCTTTAACCGAAAAAACGTTATCTGAAACCATATTTCCCATAAGAAATAATGTAAATACAATTAATCCGTTACAGACATCCAAAAATATTCACAAAAAATTAATTTTTTAAAGAATAACTATAGTTTTACATACAGAAAACACACACAAATACTACATACAATTTAAAATTTATAAATAAATTATAAAATAAACATTTAAAATAACATTTACTTACCTTTATTGAAGACACTTGCTGGCATCTTTAAGACTGGGAGGAGGAGTGAGGGAGTGCTTAGTTTTTGGAAGGGAAATCTCCCTCCAAAAGGACTTCAGGTAACAAGTCCCTCTCTGGGGTTACTTCCCTTCTTGGTCTTTTAATGCCACTAGGACCAGCTTGAGAGTCACTAGAACTCTTCTTAGAAAAAACTGTCCAGAGTCCTCTGTTTCTGGCGACTCTTCAACATTTTTCTGAAGTGGGGCAAGATTCTGTCACTGAACATGTTGCAGATGTGGTTTGCTTCAGCTTGCTCAGGGTGGTGTTTTTCAACAAATGTCTGCACATCAGCCCATTTGGAAAAAAATTCCTTAATCTCTGAAGAAGTTACTACCTCAACCTGTGCAGCCTCCTCCTTTGAATCAATTTCCTTAAATGTCGTCTGCTGCTGTTGCTGATGAAGCTCTCTCAGCTCTTCAGTGGTTAGGTCTACCCTGTGCTCCTCCACCAACTCTTCCACATCCTCACCACTCACCTCCAACCCCAGGCTGTTCCCCAATGCCACTATAGAGTCCACAACAGGCACAGGGTCGTCAGGGCCAGCCTCAAATCCTTCAAAATCCCTCTTTTCAACACAATCTGGCCACAGTGGTCTCCAAGCAGAGTTCAAAGTCCTGGAAGTCACTCCCTCCCAAGCATTACCTATAAGGCCTATGCAATCACAATATTGAAGTGATCTTTCCAGAACTCTCTTAGGGTTAATGCAGAGGCTGAAGTTACATCAAAGCACCTTTGAAACAATGCTTTGGTGTACAGTTTCTTGAAGTTGGAAATGACCTGCTGGTCCATGGGCTGGATAAGAGGGTGGTGTTAGGAGGCAAGAACTTCACTGTGATGAAACTAAACTTATCAGAAAAAAAGTCATCCAAGTTGTGAGGATGAGCAGGAGCATTGTCCAGTAGCAGGAGGCACTTGGTGGCAATTTCTTTTCCAAGAGGTATTTCTTCACACTAGGGCCAAACACTGCAGTCAACCATTCCACAAAAAGTCCTTAGTGACCCATGCATTACTGTTAGCCTTCCAATGCACACACAAATTATTCCTTTTAACATTGTGTTTCTTGAAGGCTCTGGGATTTTCTGAGTGATACACCAGTAAAGGCTTCACTTTAAATCACCACTGGCATTGGCACACATCATAAGAGTTAGCCTGTCTTTCATAGGCTTGTGTCCTGGCTGTGCCTTTTCCTCCTTAGTAATGAAGGTCCTCTTTGGCATTTCTTCCAAAAGAGGCCTGTTTCATCACAATTAAACACTTGTTGGGGAGGAATTGTTCAGTGGCTATGAACCCTGGAATTCCTGCACAAATTTTTCAGCTGCTCGTTTGTCTGAGCTGGCTGCCTCACCATGCCTCACAACACAGTGTATGCCACTACGTTTCTTAAACCTCTCAAACCAGCCTCTGCTGGCCTTAAAATCACTCGCCTCACCACTGGTTCCAGGCATTGTCTTGACAAGATCTGCGTGCAACTGCCTTGCCTTTTCACAAATTATCGCCGTGGAAATACTATCACCCGCTATCTGTTTTTCATTGATCCATAACAGTAATAACTTCTCAACTTCATCCACTGTTTTGATCTTTGTTTCGTAAATAAATCAACCCCTTTTGCAACGTTAGCTTCCTTGATTTCTTTTCTCTTTGCCAGGATAGTGGTGATAGTAGATGTCTTTCCATACATCCTGGCAAGCTCACCCACACGTACGCCACTCTCATATTTTCAACAATCTCCTTCTTCAGTTCGATGGTGTTCCTCACTCTCTTTACCACTGGGGTGCCACTAAGAAGCTTCTTTGGACCCATGGTGACTTATTTCACAGTGACAGTCCCTAAATCACCAAAAAGACACCAAATGTATTGTGAATGCTTGAAAGAGCGCGCTGGGTAATGTTCACTCAAGTGTAAACAACGCTGGACTGGCGTCCTGGGAGGAGGTGCGCAAGTGCAGAGCGGGCAGACAGGTCCGGTACGTAACGCTAGCTGAGTAAAAAACGCTAGCTGAAATATATATTGACCGTAAAAACAACCTTTAGCCGAAAAACGTTATCTGGAATGAACGTTAGCCGGGGGTCCACTGTAAAATCTTACTAGCTCTTGTTTATTTCCACTTATCTCCATGGGGAAGTAGAACAGAAGTCTTCTTCCGTAAGCCATGCGTGTCATAAAAGGTGACTAAAATGTCGGGGGAAAGCGGCTAGTAACCCCTTCTCCTGCATATACATGTATTACTGGTTTGTTGAAGGAAAGAAGAAGAAGAATAAATGATAATAATATCTTTAACATGTACAAGGTATACAGGCCTGTCTGACATCAATGACATAGTACTACTACATATAGAAAGCCGCATGTTATGCAGAGCATTTTGAGCAAATTAGGTCAGTTTTTTCCCAGAATGTGACCCCACCAGTCGACTAACATCCAGGTACCCATTTTACTGATGGGTGAACTTAGACATCCGGTGTAAAAAAACATGCCCAATGTTTCAACCCTCACCGGAAATCAAACCCGGACCCTCACCGTGTGAAACGAGAGCTTTGCCACCAGGCCATGGACCTGGTGGCAAGAAATCAAAGTACTCACACACTAAGCCTGAAATGCAACAGCAGCAGTGAAGAAAAATATTAAAGTGTATATTCAAGAGTGACAGTATGATCAGGATCATAAGCTTCAGATGAGATGTGCTTTTAACTGAGACTTGACAGCAGGAACAGATTCCTGAGTCTTAATCAGTAGTGCAGCCAGGATTTCATTCTGTGGGAGGGAGGGTTAAGACAGGATTTTAATTTAGGGAGGGTTAAGAAAGGATTTCAATCTGGGGGCTTAAAAGTGATAAGATTCTAAAAAAATAGTGTTTAAAAGGGAGTAATATTTCATATGTGTGTGAAATTTCTTAAACTATGGTGCTCTTGTGGCCACTGGTTAGTATAATAGTGACAATTAGCCATTAATTGCCCTGGGGCTTTGGCCCCTTAGCTTCTAACCCCCTCTCTCCTTCCCATGGTTGCACCTCTGTTCTTAGCAGACACTGGCAGCGCTGAGCAGTCTAGGACTCTAGGAGCTTCATAAAAATGCTTTTTCTGCAAATGATTTCTTCCAAACAGTAGTAGACTCAATAAATTTTAAAGGGTTCCCTCAATTCACAGAAACATTCCCAAGCCTGATGTAAAGCATATCAGAATGATACTTGGGTTCATTAAACTTTATAACTTTAAATGTTAATAAAGTTTAAAATCCATTCTTGCCTTGATAGGAAGCCAGTGCACTTCATACAAGTAGTGACTAATGGAACTCTGGTTGGGAGCAAAAATACCAGTCTGGCTGCACGAATTATTTCAGACTGAAATCTTTTAGCAAGTACTACAGTAGTAAGGCAAACCCACAAACAGACAATTACAAAAATCAGTGAGAGGAAACACACATGTGGATAAGGCCCATGATACTCTGCTTATAGAGATAATTTCTGACTGCATAGAGATTATGAATATGAAAATTGCAAGATTTGACAATTTGGTTAATTTTTTTTAATACATCAGCCGTCTCCCACCGAAGCAGGGTGCCTCAAATAGAAAGAAACACTTTGATCATCATTCACACATAATCACTGTCTTTGCAGAGGTGCAGATATGACAGTTTAGATGTCACTCCAAACAGCCAATACCCCAAAACCCCCCTCCTTAAAATTGCAGGCATTGTACTCACCCAGATTCTTTACTAATCCCACAAGCTGCAAACTGACAGGACCACAATCAAAGGCTCCAGAATTTCCAATCTGTACTTTCCTGAGATTTTCTGACAAACTTTCTGTCTTACCCTCATTTAGTTTCAATTTTCTGTTTGTCATTAAGTCCAAATATTCAGCAAAAGAATTAAAACAGTTTTTATCTTTCACACTTACTCGTATGTGGACATGTGTATCATCAGCCTTAAAAATAAAAACCCAAACCCCCATGGGCATTCAACAGTAAGGCTAAGTTACTCTTAACAATATACAATTTTAGCCCAAAGAAAAAAAGCTCTGAGGACTGCCATAGGGTGAAGGAGATGATTCAGAGACAGAATCTTTTCTACTACTAAATGTGACCAACCGGAAAAACACGATTTCAGAAGTGATAATGCAGTATCCCTAAGGCCACAGCCAAAAAGATCACTCATCAGTAATCCATGATCAGTGGTATCAAATGTGCAGAGGTCTACAGATTTAGTAATTGAGCATTTCCTAAGCAAGTGTTCAGTACCAAATCATTATAAACCCATCCCAGTTGAATGAAATAGTCTGTATGCAGACTGAACACACGGGATAACTTTACTTCTCTCCAGAAAAGGAAACAACTGATCAAACATAGCACATTCACTTTGGAAACGAAAATAGGATCAGAAACAGAACGATAGTTTAATATGTTTTCTGAATCAATGGAAAGCTTCTTGAGGAGCCGGAAAACAAAAGCCTCCTTCACTATTTATGTATGTTTTGGTTCTTTGTAATACAGTTCAGTACTTGGTTCAATTTAATCTCTCAGAAATATAAATTTAAATCAGCATGCTGTACCTGGTACTCATTTTTTTTTCCCTATAAATATATCATGTTTGTGCCTTTTCCATATCTAAGTCAATTTTTTTATTGAGGTGTTACAAATATTTGTATACAATATGTAAAAATCAGTATACAACAAAGTATTTTTTTTTTATTAAAATATATGTATAAATGCTGTTCAAAATTTTTTTCCTGGTTCAAATGTTCAGTTGACCTTCCTATCAGCAGTGTATCATTTTTTTATCTCTGGAAATATGATCCATTTCCAAGAAGTTTAAATAATTCATACAGAGGATTTTTCCAGTAAAAAAATTCTGGTATTGAGGTTGTTGTTCATTTAATCGAGTGCCTATTTGTGGTGATGAAAAAAAAAGCCCATCATCACGTGTGCGTGTTTGCTTGCTTGGCCCCTTTCTCCTCCGTTATACCCTATCAGAAATTCTTTTTTTTTTTTAAAAATAGTTTTCAATTACATACTAAAATTTTGTCTTTGTATATTACCCTTCCCCCTTAAAATGTAAATACAAAATTTTTATTTAGATTTGGTTTGTTTCTCATAAATAATTTACAGATTAGGAGGTACTGTATTTAGTTTATAAGGGTTCCTCGATATGTTCGTAACCTTCCTTGCCGCCTCCCAGTACGGATTGCCAAACATGCTAACTTGTCTTGTGCATGTCTCTAGGCTATTGCGTGAACTTCACCCCAGTAGTTACCGGTTTCAACAATACTGGCAACATTTGTAAGTTGGCATATTGTTTGAATGCATTTTGTATTGTTTGTAATGCCATTCTTCATGTACCTTTGTCCCGTTTCATTATTTTATGAAATAGTTTTATATAATGGTTTACATTTTTTGGGAAAAAACTTTAATTCCCGATATTGAAGTTTTTTATGTGAAACCCCTAAGTAATACTGTACCCACTACTACAACCCTGCAACATAAATAAACTGGACATTCAAAAATAATTTCAGCATTCTCCTGTCATAGAACATCTTGAATTTGATGATAAGCAGTTAAGATTCCCAAAATTTGTTGTTAAATATTGGAGCTAATTTCAAAATATTATATGACTTGAAATTGCTGGTCTTTTTAAAATTTAGATTAAACTGTAAAAATCTTTTTTTCATGATTTTGTTAATTTTTTTTTCCTTTTTCTTTTTTTTCTTGATTATGTTGTAGTTGGCATCGTGATGCTTGTTTGTGTGTTTAGTTAAATATTAGGTATGTGATTACCTGCCACAATAATCATTATTGTAATAGCAGGTTTTTTTCTCATGTAAACTTCTTTTCAAAAATGCATTTTGTAAAGGGTTAAGTTTTGACCTGTCACTGTTTATATACTTGTCTTCGATGTTCCCAGGGGAAAAAAGAATATTGCATGAATTTGATAGGAATAGAGTACTGTACTTTTTTTTTTTATTTACACACTTGAAATATTTGTACCCTTTTTGTGTGATATGTAAAGTTTTTTTTGTGAGCTCTTCAGCATTTATTTTTTTTTTGTCATAAAATATCTATTTTTAAAGATTTAACCTCCCGTGGGGAAAAAGGTGAATTGTTATCACATGATTTGCTTAAAATCACAAAAATTTTCTCTAAAACTTTTCCCCCATGCTGCACTGCTGAAGGATCACCATTGGCTCTCTCCACTTGTAAAAGGGACAAAAACTAGATTGATCTATACACTACTTTGAATTATCTTTTTATTCACCCAGATATTCCCTATCAAAGAATATGTTTTTTTTTGTTGAAAAATTAGTGTT
Source organism: Cherax destructor (assembly GCA_009830355.1). Classification (NCBI taxonomy): domain Eukaryota; kingdom Metazoa; phylum Arthropoda; class Malacostraca; order Decapoda; family Parastacidae; genus Cherax; species Cherax destructor. The sequence continues at coordinate 8,777 of WNWK01054569.1, forward strand.
GACTTCGTAATTCTTGTTATACACTTTTGTTAAAACAAATAAAATGTGTTGCAATATTTCTTCACTTAGTATTAAAAAGGGTATGGACTGTTTCTTTTTTATTGATTAATATCTTTTTTCTTTTTTTACATGCAGTACATACTGTATATATCAGTAGGTGAGAGACCATACAAAAGTCTAATCATATGAGTTTGTAGCCAAAGTTAAGTCAGACATAAAGGATATATTTAAATTATGTGAAAAAGAGTACAGTAGATGGTCTTTTAGCACGGTTATGTTGACTTATGGGTTTTGCACGATTGAAGGTACAATTATCTAACACGAAAAAAAATGATATTACACGGTTCGGGGAGGGTAAAAAAATTGAGCCTGCAAGCCCTTTCCCAAAAACCACTAACAGAATATTTCCCCAAACCAAATTTTCAATGCTCCCCAAGCAATAACCCATAATTCCATTCACTCATGTGAAAGCCCCACTAAAAAAAAATGGTGTTGGGGAAGTACCCTGGCTGGTGTGTGGGGAAGTACCCTGGCTGGTGTGTGGGGAAAGTACCCTGGCGGTGTGTGGGGAAGTACCCTGGCTGGTGTGTGGAATACCCTGGCTGGTGTGTGGGGATGTACCCTGGCGGTGTGTGGGAAGCCCTGGCTGGTGTGTGGGTCCCTGGCTGGTGTGGGGGAATACCCTGGCAGGGGGGGAAGGGCTGGTGTGTGGGAATACCCTGGCTGGTGTGTGGGGAAGTATCCTGGTTGGTGGGGGGAGGTACCCTGGCTGGTGTGGGGGGATGGTCACTTGGCTTTTTTTTGGGCTGACGCTGGCCCCACCCTCAATTCATTATCTATGTCATATTTTATTTTTGGGGTCTTTATCATGCTGCCGTTATTTATGTTATACCTAATATTATTCGGGAATAAATATGATAGGTGAAAATTGAATAATAAAAAGTATTATACAATTTTTTAGTGGGTGAGCTCACACCCCCCCCGCCATGGTGGCCCGTGAGTAACTGAGCTGAGAGAGACTGCTGCCCATCTCCCTAAAGCACCGCCTACCATTCAATCGAATTTTAAACTTTTTTATTAATTTGTGCATCTTTATCATGCTTCTACGATATTTATGTTATACCTAATATTATTCTGGAATAAATATGATGGTAGTAACATTGTGAATTTTTCATTTTACAATACTTTATAGTGCCGTGAGCTAACATATCCTGCCCCAGTGGTCCATGAGCAACTGAGCCTGCTCGATTTTGCCTCACCCCCCACCCTTAAAAACCTATATGTGTTTTTTTTAAATTTATGCATCTTTATCATGCTTCTACATTATTTATGTTATCCCTAATATTATCCTGGAATAAATATGTAGGTAGATATTATTTTTGATAAATAGTATAATTATACAATAACAAATCTAAAGCAGTGTTTTGAAACTGGGTTAGACCAGCTGAATGTCTTACCGTAGTTTAACTAATTCTGCGGGGAAAAAAGAGCAGAGACCCAAACCATGCACACTCCAATCAACCATCGACTTTAGTACCAGAACCTCTACCATCCACTTTGCCGACAATCAACAACCATTCCCTCAGCCAAGTAAAACCCCTCCTTTCCCTCTTTCAACCATCCAAAACATCATTACCCCCAATTTAAGGTAAGAAATACTATTATTTTTTTTGCATTTTGTAGTCTTAAGCAGTAATATATCACGACAATGAACTACAATTAAAATTCACCTTCAATTTTTGAAGATCTGTTGGTCAAAAACTTGTTTGGCTTTTTGGGGACTCCTGGGGGTAACCCTATTTTTCCCATAAGTTCTTTTAATTATCTAACACAAAAATTTTCTAAAAAATTTTCAGGAACGTAACTACCGTGCTAAATGGATCTACTTTAATGAAAATTTATATTATTTCAAATTTAGTTTTGTGACATACTATTTCCTAAATTGTTCTTGACCATAAACCTTAGTGACTCTAGACTAGTGTATTGTCTTGGTAGCCAGTAAAAATACTGAAATCAATATTTAGTCAGTTAAGGCTTTCAACTTTTTTGCCATGATTTTGTTTTATATAAGTTTTAATTTTTCATAAAAAGAATCGAATGCAAATGTTTCATCATATAATAACAAAATTTAACTCTTTTAATTTATTGGGGTGTTAATTATTATAAAAACAATATATAATTGGTAAAATATAATATTTGCAAGTGTAATGTGTACAGGTGAGTAATACAGTATGTATATTGTTTGAAAATAAATTTCCACCCATGCCAAAAAGTATTACCACCCTTCCCTCTAATTTCCTGTGACTTTATCATAAACATTGGGTATGACTTCAACTAGTGTCTTGTATCATCCTTGGTGTTTAACCTTCTCTATGCTGTAATATAAATATTCTGCACATTAAACATTCAGGCGAACATAATTTTGTAGGCTGCCATTTTAACTGACCTTTTCTTGAATGATCTTTTTTATTTTGAATGTCATTGTAATAATTTTCCCAAATGTATAACAAAAATTTCTTGTTAGTAACATTTCACTTTCAGGCATTAATTGCATATCAAAGCTTAGGGAGAACTTCTATGTTAATTTAAAACTGTTGTTGACAGCTACAACTTAAAATTTTTTTTTGAGTAGACCTACCTCTGATACTGCTGTAAGTTGTTTTTTTATGATGACGCTATCAACCTCACTAGACAAATTTTTCAGTACATTACAAGTAATGCCAGCAGAGGGGTCCCGGGATTAGT